>JACATO010001696.1:52500-70123 GCA_018389105.1 Nautilus pompilius | reverse complement strand
TTTATAGCGCAAATTTGGTGAAGAGTAATGGTCGAAGTATGTGCATTCTACAGTGAAGCATGGTCATAGCAATATCTTCTTTTGAGACGCTACGTAGGCTAAGATTTCCAACCAGATCCGTTTCATCAAAGAGAATAGGAGTTCAGAGATGCTAGAGAGAATTATTTCTTACATCTTTCCAGTTGATTGTGGGTGTACATCAAAGAGTGGTTGATTGCGTGTATAGATAAGTAACGGATAAATGTTCTGCTAGCGGACTTCATCAAAGTCATGATTTGAACTCAGCTGAGCATCTGTGGGAGGAAATGCAGAGCTGTCGTCAAGGTGAGCATCCCCCAAAACGAGGAGGAAACGTTAAAGACAGGTAAGAGGGCTTTCTAGCAAGGGGCTGAGGTCAGACTTTGCCGACAAAATGCTATTAGTCAACGTGCCACCAAAGTCCAAATGTTACCAGTAATACGTGGGATTGTGTCTGCATATTAAAAAAACAAGCAAACGGAGAGCTACCAAACCAAAACAGTCTTCTACCTTAATGTTTCTTCAGGGTGAACGCCATCGTCAGGAAACGGTGATAAAACATCACGGAACCAGATAGCGTGCATTCCAGTACTGTCTGAAGATTGAAGAAACAGCGCTAGACGCAGAAGGCGTGAGCTAAGCTCTCTCCTCTCTAAATGTCTATGACGAAACAGATAGATAGAGATCTATCTCTATCGAGCTATCTCTACTCTCTCTCTCTCTATCTCTCTCTATCTCTCTAGATCTCGCTCATCTCGCTCTCTCTCTCTCTCTCATCTCCCTCTCTCTCTCTCTCTCTCTCTCTCTCTCTCTCTCTCTCTCTCTCCATTCTCATCTCTCTCTCTCTCTCTCTCTCTCTCTCTCTCTCTCTCTCTCTCTCTCTCTCTCTCTCTCTCTTCTCTCTCTCCTCTCTCTTTCTTCTCTCTCAGTCATCCTACACTGAGCAAAGCCACCCTAATGTATTTATTCCGGCAAATCTGACTGTCGATATTCTCGGCGGTTTGTGTTTAATATAACATCAATAGCTTTTATTTTCCTTTTTAAAATTAGCTATATTCCGCTTTTCTTTTGTCAGTAGCTCGGTACCTGTTTACCTTGGCTCACAAGACCTATTGATGATTCACTTTAATAGTAGTCACCTGTAACACACACAACCCAAAAATAAATAATTGTTGGCGGAAGCGTCATGGTGTGGGGAGCGATAACTTAATTTCCTGAGGAAGCTGCTCGATGGAGGAGGGGTATGAGATTGTAAAGCGGCTTTGTGAACACCAATCCTCCCTCGTTATAACACAGATATAAAGATAAGCCCGTTAGCCATTCGCCACACTGTGACCTTCCTGGCGCATGACAACATCTGACCTCGAATGTATTTCGCATGTACACATTTCCTTCTGATATGTTGCCTTCTTTTAGCTCACCTCTCGCTACAAAACCGAAATCTGCGGCTCGGCTAGGGAATGGACAAACCTGCCTTCTAGAACAGAGAGGAAACGCAGTCCGCTTTAGGAGAGTTTCCCAATATTATCATTGCTTTCACGCGCCGGCAGCCAACCAAACATAATCCGGTTATCGCCACTGATAACGAGGCCGCCTCTCCCCATCAATCTGGCTTCACGTTTGCTACGATTCGCCACTTTGGATTCTACAGTGACACTTAGTTCGAAAGTAGACGGACACGTGACGAAGCGGCGATTATCTTGTGACAGACAAATGCGTGGCCGCACTAACCGCCAGGCTTTCGGATCCGCTCGATAATTCAGTTCCAGGCCACGCGAAAACCAAACCCATTTTTTTTTGTTTGGGGTTCTTCAAGATTATTAATTCTTGCCAAAATAAACAGCGGACGAGGTGTTACGTTCCTGCCAACCCTAACCCCCCACACCAAACCAAAGTACTATTCTCGAGAAGTTTAGAGTCGCTGTTACATCAGCGGGTAAGGCTAAAGGGAAAAAAAGAGAAAGTCTGCGATGTTTCCTGAACGATGTCTTTACGACCCGCGTCGCACGACTGAATAAGACCTGTTCGGGGAGAGAGAGAGGAGGGGGGGGTTGTTGGCAACTACCCAGCAAACAAAGTCAATGTAACTTCCTTCCCCAGCGAGATTTCCGCGGTCTAGCAATCTAAACCATTATGGGTTTTCATACTAGCAAGGCTCAGAAGTGAGCAAACGAAGATGCAGTATTAGCCTTCTTCTCCTGAACGAGACCGTTCAGCGATTTAAAAACTCCAAAACCATCTTGGTTTCAGTCGTTTGGTGTGTATATATATATATATCTTAGTTACCTCTCCCGAGATGTTATTTATTTCGTATAGATGCCAAAACGACAGTACAGAGGAAGACTTCTTCGTGTGCATACGTGAAAAGGTGAATAACTTAGGCTTCCCTATTCGACCTCTGGTCCAGTCCCTGCCAATAAGATGTAATGCGCTGATATTCAGTCCAAAGATGGGAGCCGAAGAAAACGTCTATTATTTTTTGCTCATGTTCTTTAATCCAAATTTCTGCCATACGGAAAGCAATGCTGTAGCTTTTCCAAACTGGTTTTTTGGTTTGTTTAAAAGAAAATGGTGCATTTTTTTACCGCCATAAATTCTACGAGGTTTTCCAACATTTCTAAAACTGGAGAATGCCAAACAAAGGGACAATATCCAGGCGACTCCTGGCGGCTTTTACAGATACCTTTCGCGCGAGCTTAATGGCATTTGCGCTGCAGTGGAATCACAAACATGTAAAATTAGCTGAGGCATCCGGCGTTGCGTTGGGGGGGGAGAAAATGGCTTTAGAACAACATGTGGTAGCTTGAAACCTTGCCCAGATTCTGAAGTATCTATCTGAGATCTCTACGTGTTACAGTTCGGCCGCGAAAGGGTAAAAAACGAATGCATAAACAGTTGGAAATATGTCTCAGATGATGAGCACTCCGTATTTTGTGTATCTTAGCAAAACAATAGCACATTTTTAAAAAATTTCTTTATTTAAATAATTTCCATTATTTAAAAAAATTTTCTGCATTTTCATCATCAAAATTACTACCCACTTAACAATAACAAAAGAGTCCACTTTAATTAAATGCCGGTAAATGCCGAGTAGAGATGAAATATAGATTGGCTGCCAGTAAACTACGAGATTTCCTTCCAGTATTAGAACACAAAAGGAAAATACGTAGTTGACTAAAACTCGGCACCATGCAGCAGCCATTGTTTCTGTACAAGACAGGAAGCGAACCGTAAGCCTCTCTTTGACCTATCTGTACAGATAATTAACAGAAATTCCGGAACAGGGTCACTCTATTTAGTCTTTATTACCGAGACTCTAATTCATAGACAAACACACTAACCGGTAATAATGGCCTTTAATGCGAATTAAATCGCAGAGTAGACGCTTTTCTTTAGCAGAGAGACTGACAGATCTTTATGTAAATCGATAGACTTGAAAGCGTCTGAAGATACTTTTGCGAAGTTTGCATCGCGTTTCCGGGAATAGACGGCGAGGTAAATTACTCGTCTGGCCGGCAATCGAGATCCGCAAATATACGGGGTGCCGCGGTTTGTTCCGAGGTGGATTTTTACTCGTTACTTAAACACCGCGTGATGGGTCCGTGGTCCGTGTGCGAATAAATCAGAACGACCCGAGTCGTTCAATTGGCCTCATCGCGACCGTCAAACAAATCAAACGAGAGTTCGCGGATCGGTTCGATTTCGCGATTTAAAAGTCGCTTAATAAGATAAATACGCTTCCGGAGATTTGGCGTGAAGAGGTTGGAAGCCGGAGGAACGTGTGGCGCTGATTCCACATAAAGAAGGCTCTCGTGCCAGGGCCACCAATGGCAACAAACGACAGCGAATAATAATAAAAAAACAACATTATTTTCCTTTACTTCTTTAATCGCTTTCGTGTGTCGAGAAGAGATAATGGGAATTTCGTAAACGAGAAAATGTGAGGCATTGGAGTCAAGTAGAGAAGATTCGGTTTATTTGCTAATGTAGTGTTTCCGGGAAATACCTTACCAAACAGGCCGAGATATTTGTGATGCCACTTTCCGGGAACCAGGTCTCCAGGTCCCGCTTAACGCATCCCACCGGCAAGAAAATGCCGCAGCTACCAAAGACTCGTGTATGCAATATGTCTGGTCCATTTGCCAAACATCTCCAAATAACAACCCGTACATGGCAACAACGTTTGAGAACAATTCATTTTAATTCTTGCTTCTTCCTCCTCCCTCCCCCACCCCACCCACCCTGAGTTGTTTCTCGGGTTCGGATGAGACGGGCTTTGGTCGACCTGGAGCCGCCATTGCTGCGCTGAAACAGAACCCATGATGATACGTCATATCCGGTAAACAACCCGGCCTTGTTAGAACTCAAAAATCTGGTGGCGGGGCGGGTCGGGAGAAGAACGTGGGGTTACTAACTAAGAAAAACAGCTGTGTCGAAATTCAGACATTGGCATGTTTAATAACCGAAAGCTTGATCTGTGTTATTGCGTAAAAACACCGGATATTCAGCGTGGAAAAATCGGTGGTCGACGCGCACATGTATGTATACCTGTTACATGGCTCAGCGCCGACTTTGCCCTTTCCCTTCAGCCCCTCCCTACATGATTTTCTGCTTTTCGTTGCCTCGTTAATTAGAAGATTCTTCTTTAACGCGTCTTCCGCCCCTCGTTCTGACACATGGTAAAGTTTCAAATTAAGAAGTTCCTGCTCCTTTGCGTCCACACCGTTTTCCCAGTTATCCGCATTCCGATGTAGCGTTTTCCTGTTATTAACCAAACACTGCTTTCGCAAGGTTCCCGTTTGCCATTATTACAGAGACCTGTACGGAAGGAGTCCCTGTTGGGCCATCGTCGAATCACCCGTTCGGAAGAACTCTGCTGCAGGTTCTCACTACTTTGGTTCATAGTTCATCTAGATCTTCACTATAAGTTCACAAGTGGAGACCGTATATGGAAGAAAGTGTTACAAAAATATTTTTTTAAACAGGTGAGAATTAGCTCTCCAAGATTTATTCAGGTTTGAAGCATTTAAAGGATAAAAGAAAAGGAGAATTTTGACCTTTAACTTCCTCGGTTCATGTATTTAAGATCTGATGACGACTTTCCTAGATAATTAAGAGTAGACATCGAACGGTATGTGAACGTGGACTTTACTTGTCATTACCGACTAAGTAGCTTTTTACGAGGTTCTTTCCAGTAATAAAAACACCTGATGAACATAGACTCCAATCAGACAACAGCGCCCCCTTTCCTTAACAAAATTAAAACCAAAAAAGAATTCTGTTTATATCTTGTTATAAATTAGATATACTAGACGATTTATACTGAGCTTATAATCGTTCTTCACGTGATTAGATACAAATGACGTTGCTACTATTGCGTGACTCGCAGATACTAACTTAGATTTCGGACTTCACAACGAAAGCGTCACGTACCATTTAACTATATAAAGCGTCGGTCTCCACTACTAGTGTTTATTACTCACATAAAAAGCATGGAACCCACCTCGGGTCTTTCGAGTGTCGTGTCAACATTGACCAACGTCTGACGCCCTTCAAGATGGCTAATTATGCCCGAACAGAGCCTATAGCACGACGTCAATAGCAGGTGGCGCCGCTGTCGGCGGACTGAACGGGCACATCCGGCGGTGTGTCGTCTAGCAATGGATACGAATCACAGAAACGTTTGACGACCGATAAGTTCCCTGCTCCGGAAAGCTATAGAAGCGACGTATTGCGGGCTTTGGTGGCAACAGACTTGTTGTTCCTCCCACGCTTTCACATTGATCTCCTGTTTTCAAGCGTCTCCCTCGACTCCTCACGAAGTGGGCCTCCGACGTCGGCGTTGTAAGCCGAGGCCGTTCTTGTGTGGCGACCAGTCATCTTGGGCTGCGTGGCTCCTGTTTCTATCTCTGTCCTTTAGAAAATTAACTACTTTCGCTCGTCGGGAAGGGAGATAAGTGACTCGTCGGGAAGGGAGATAAGTGACTTATCACAATAACCTGATACGCTAACTTCCCTTTCAAACAAAATCAAAACTCGCTACTACTTACTTTTACTTATGTGTTATATATATATATATATATTGCCTTTTAATTCTAAAGGATCACATCCCCCAGAGGCGATCGAGAGCGTTGGATCACTTTCACAATCCAAGATAGACTAGGGGGGGGGGAGGTAGTCACGTGGGAAGCTTCCAAAATCCTTCTATGCTACCCAGAAACGAACCTAATCCTTACAAGAAAATTTTCTTATTTTTAGACATGAGAGGAAAACGGAGTACCCGGAAAACCCCACGCCTCCCTCCCTTCCGGCTGGTGAAAAACAAACGAGCAATAGCGTCCCTGCCTAAGTACGCTAACCCGAGCTTGGGCCGACTGGGACTCGACCTTAGTAGTCCGGCAGGCGCTGACCGTGATGCTCAGAATTAAGAAAATTAGTTGGTACTATAATTGATTATTCACTTAAAGGACAACACGATAATTAACTATATTTGAAACAAACAACAAAAAAAAAAAAACACATCTGTAAGCCGTCAGCGATGATAACAATAAACCGATCAGCCAGCTGTACACGAGGCGTGAAGTGTTATGTAACGAGAAGTAATTAGATTGGGAATGAATTAGCTACGCTGGTCTGATGGCGACTCCCCCATCTTTTCCTGCACGGAGACCGGTTAGAATAATCCGGAGCAAACATCGTTTTAATAATATTCCGCGGAAGTCCCGACTAAAGTTAATGCAAAAACACGCGCTCTATATGCCGCTGTCGCGGGTTCCCTTCTCTTGTTTGCTCTTTTGGTTATTATTTTTTTCTTCCTTTTACGTCAGAATTTCTGGCGCTGGCCCCGGTGAGCTAGGGACGGTAACGCCCTCTTGCGGCGCACAGCAGCTGACTTTCGGATCGGGGTTCGGGCTTGCACCGGTGACGAATGTATTAACACGGAGTTAACACACAGCTGCGCGCCATATGCAAAACCGCCGAGGTAATGAGAATCATAATTTACAAAGCACGAATATTAGACGACGGAATGAAGCCCCCCAGGGGGCGCTGATCGGGGAGATTTTTTTTTTTTTTTTTAAATGCAAATGCGTCGTCAAAAATTCCCGGTGTTTAATATGCAAACGAGGCGTTCGTTTGCGCCAACAGCGTGAGACGAGTCCGGGCAGGATGTTGACCGGGAGTCAAGAAGACGCGAAGCGAGCGCCCTCTGTCCCGACGGACAGTCACCGCGCCTCGGTGGCTTCAGTCCGTCGAACAAACAGAATCGCGGGCTTCATCTCGCTTTTGGGAAGAGACGCCGCCCGGCTTCTCAAATATCCCGGTTTAGGTCTAGAGAAGACAAAGCGAAGTTGGCGGGGATGAGAAACGGTGCGAGTGCTGAGATCCCGTCACCACCAGCGATGGATTTTTTAAAGGAAAACTTTATGTCCGTCTCTACCCGTGAGAGATGGGGCTGTTTTGTTTTAAGTCTTTTCTCTGCAGTCGTCGGCGCTAGGCGGCGCTATTGTGGCGACGGTTGTCTCCCCCCCACCCTTCCCACTGTGCCTGAACTCGGCAGCGCGATGGTTATGGAGAATATCTGTTTAAAAACAAACTTCCCACAAATCTACGCTCAGAGAGGATGAAATAGCCATAGGACAAAACGGATTTCTCGCCGAAGAGTAAGAAAAGAAAGCAATAAAACAAAACAACATATCTGCTGCGTCGGCAAGTCTAGGTAGGCAGGGACGGATGGACGGGGCGAAGATAAACCCGCAAGCGGTGTCGGAATGTCGTCTTACCTCTGCGGCCGGAGGTTGGTAGCTAAGTGGTTCTGATACCGCACCGCTACACATCTTTAAAAAAAAAATAATGTAATAAGCTGACGCCAAAAAAAACGGCTTTCCATTTGACATTACGCTTTAGCCAACCTGAATTTCCACTGGGGATAGGTTGGAGAGCATGGAGATGGAACCACGCCAGAGGGGTACTGGTCATGATCAAGATTCGAACTTGCACTCCCCCATCCTTACTTGTCTACCACTGGACTGTCTCGGCGCCCTTATTATCAGTTAGCTAGGTATAAATGCTGCATCTTCATTTATACTTGCCAGGAGAGGTGTACATATGGTCACGGATACCAGAGGGCCTATTTATAAATTATCTAGAGCATCTTGAGGAGCTTGGCGTTTAAAAGCAAATCTTCTAATTAGCTGTAAAAGGACCAACTCTTTTGTCGGTCTAAGCTTCCCTCTTTTTTTTTAAAGATTTATTGCTGCTAGATCTTAATCTTCGTCCTTTTGACCAACAGAAGAAAATTGAACTTTTGTTGATGACGGACTCTACGTATCTCCTCTGCCGTCCGGAACCTGACCGGCTCAGACACCCATCCATCCTTACGTGGTTTTGTAGCATCTGGGTGGTCCAGTGACAAACGAACCGAAGTTAAGTCAAATTATCGACTCTTCCATCAGAGCGAGAGAATCTGGGAGATTCTTCTATTAAAAGATTTTCATATTTCACGACAAATGAACCGCGGGAAATTGTAGAAATCGATAGTTCAAACAGCTCTGGAGAAACCTTAATTGCACTTTTCTCTACACTTTCGTCGTAAATCAGCGCAAATCATTTGGAGACATTTTTTTTTAAATTATATACATATTTTTGTTACGTCTTTACTCTATGGGGGCTTTCCCCCCCCATTAAGTGAGATAAGACTTTAATTTAAACGGCAGATGCGATTGTCTAGTCGACGGTAATAATTCATCGCTGGCTCGCGAGTTAGTAGTCGGTAACACAGAAATCTCATCGATATTATCATTCAAATAGAAGCATTAGCAATTACCGGCGTGTTTCAGGCGACAGGGTAGCTTACTAACGCCCCCTCTCGCCTCTCGGTTAGTTATAAGCGCAAATCTCGCTTTCCAATTACCCGAGCTCATACTTTATTGTGCCCTGTTCTAAATTGTCCCCCGTAATAAAGGCTCGTTCGCAAAATGTTACTTTTGTTCTTTCGTTCTATTTCTGTTTGTTCCAATTCCGTTTCTTATTCTATCTTATGAACAAAGCAGTATCTCTGACAACATTAAATCTCTGCGCTTTTTCGAACTTCCCTTTTTTAATACCAGCCCTTCCCATCCGAAGTCACGCATAGAAGAGAGAAAACTGTATTTTTCATTTAATTATATATTTATGGTAATTTTGGCCACCGGTTGTTTGTTGCGAAGATGTAGATCTGAAGACAAGTTACAGAGCGAAATTGTTTTAAAGTTTGCTCGAGATGCCAACCCCTTTGCAGCTCACAAAGTCTGCAAATCGACAAGATTTTGTACCACGATGTGCCTCAGGTTCCTCCAAATCCACACGAGGGATTCCTTTCATTCCATCATATTGGCGAGGCGAGGACGGCCGCTCTCAGCTGAAATCGAGATGCTATGCTACTCGTAGAGTTGCTCTACCAAGCGAAGTAACTGGACACCTGCCTTGAATTCGCTTGAAAAGTGTCGTCACGTGGAAGGTGTAGCATACAGCATCATCCTCCTGAAGAATATAGACATCAAAATCCGAGTTCGCCTTGATGGTATGATAGTAAATATGTCGTTAAAACCAGAATTAGGAGCTCGTTCAGCCCAACTCTCATGCCAGACTATGAGCCTCCAGCTTTCATACTTAACCGTGGGCTTAGGTTAGTGAAGCTGAGAGTCCTAGATCTTCGCCAAATCCTGATGCGACCTTCAAATATGAATTGCTGAAATCTGGACTCAGGAAACTAGAGAATAACCCCATCGATATTCAATGGTCTCTCCAGAGATGTCCTTCGGCCAAACCTTTTCGGTGTTTTATTTCCATTGGACAGAATGGATGGTGTTTATTAAGTGTTGCAAATCTGTAGTTAAGTTGTTGAAGATGACGTTTGACCATTTCTGGCTCATTCCTATTAAACTGCTCATACCAGTAAGATGATCTTCATGATGAATGCAGACATGACGAATTATGGCAGCATGTTCTTATCGCGGTGCCACTGTTGATGGCCTTCTAAGATATTTATTAGCAAGGGTACCTTCGCCTTGGTGAACTTCGCAAGTATATTGAAAGTAGATTTATGAGAAATGTTGAGTTCCCATCTTTGACTTTGGCCACAATCTGATGACTCCTCGGGTAAACAAAGAAATATCGTGGGATCCACCTGTTTTAGGCACGGCGATAGTGAACGCTGGTCATCTGCCTACCTATACGTCCAATATCTACATAATGCTCACCTGAATTATGTAAATTTAAGTCAAATGTATTCATTAATTTGAATGCTCAAATTAATATGGCAGCGCCCTCTTCTACTGATATATTATTTCTAGACTACTGGGGCCAACTTTTTGATGTGTTTCAAGGACAACAACAAAAAATACACATTGTGTTGATTTTTCAGCAAACTCAAAGATTGTGCACGATCGCTGAATATTGTGATTTACAAGTCGATACTTAAATAATATCTGTTCGAGATTGATCGATACCTAAAGCTATACCTTTCAATCTGGCTGCATTATGTTGGTAAACAAAAATAAACAGTAGGTATTTTTGTGGAAAATCTAATTTAAGAATATGGACAAACACACACACACACACACACACACACACACACACACACACACACACACCACACACACGCACGCACGCACGCACGTGTATACAAGATCTGTCGAAAAAGTACCCGACATTAGACTAGGAAAAAAATTACGTACTTGGTGGGGCTCAATTGCTAATCCCCTTCGAAGTAGGCCCCTTGTACCTCCACACATAGCCCAGCGGTCCTTCCACTGTTCGAAGCCGTCTGGAATGCTTCTTCCGGAATGGTTCTCAGTTCCGCCGTCGCATTCCGCATGATGTCCTCTCGGCTCTCAAAGAGGGAGCCTTTAAGTGGCATCTTCATTTTTGGGAACAACCAGAAGTCAGAAGGAACCATTCTGGAGAGTAGGGAACCTGGCGAATGAGCGAAATGCCTTTCTTTGCCAAGAAACCTTGGATCAGCTGCCAGTTTTGCGAGTCCCACAGAACCGGTCTCTTGCGCCGAACTGCATCACGAAGACATTGGAGGACTTCCTGATGGTACTCCTTTGTAGCTGTTTGTCCTTCTGATGTGCATTCGTGATGCACAATGCCTCGGTAGTCGAAGAAAACAGTCAGCATCACCTTGATTTTGCTCCGAAACTGACGTTGGGAGCTTCCACAGTGATGACTGAGCTTTGGTTTCCGGGTCGTACCCGTACACCCACGTTTCATCTCCAGTTATCACGGTATTCTGGAACTCAGGATCCCTGTTGGCAGTATCCAGCAGGTCCTGCGCAACCTCAAGGCGAAGTTGTTGTTGTTCCTGAGAAAGCAGCTTGGGCACAGCGCAAGCCCAAATCCTCCTCTAAAATTGCATAATGTGCAGAATCTTTACTGATCCCAACCTCGTCACCAAGTTCCCGCAACATCAAACGACGATCCTCCATTATCGAGGTCCGCACTTTCTCGATAACAACTGCATTGCGGCTTGTTGATGGCCTCCTGGAATGCTGGTCACTCTCCACCAATGAGCGGCCATCTTTGAACCTATTGTGCCATTCTTTTATTTGGGTAACACCCATGGCATTGTCACCTGTTGAATTTTGCGAATTGTTTCCGCTTGTGTATCTCCAAGCTTTTGGCAAAACTTGATGCAAGATCGTTGCTCCACACGTTCTGTCATCACGGGTGAAATGAATATGCGACGAGTAAGTAGTACAGCACCTCGGACGCTGGCTGCCTGACAGCGACTGACGCGTTCAGCAAGCCCGCCAAAAACCACGCATGCGCATGCGGCTCCACTATGCTCACTTTTGCCTCCCTAACGTCATTACTCCCCACGGGAGAAAAATAAAGTCGGATACTTTTTCGACAGACCTCGTATATGTATATATGTGTGTATGCATGTATGTATGTATGTATCTGGAAGAAAAACTAAAAAGCAGTAAACGAAAAATGGTGTAATTTCAGTTTTAATTGAGCATTTATTCACAATTACTACAAATAATAAACTATTTATAACATATAAGCCCAAAAAGGTGATTTATTGGAAAGATGTGACCAGAGCTGGTTGTTACAAGGGTAAGTTGTGACATCACCAATAGCCGAGCTATAATCGACGTCAAGTCTTTTGTTTTAATGTCGTCGATTATAGCTCATCTATACATTTAATTAAGAACTGTAACATCTGACCCCTGTATCAACTCTTCCGGTCTGTCGTATTATGGCAAGTATAGACGATGCACGTTTCGTATGTAAAGACTCCATAATTTTAAAATGCTAGCCAAATTTTTGGCTTTACGTTGTCGGTTACGATTCTTAAATAACACTGATCTCTCTCTCTCTCTCTCTCTCTCTCTCTCTCTCTCTCTCTCCTCTCTCTCTCTCTCTCTCTCTAGCATTGACGTCATCTCTCCTGTATTGGCGTCATCATCATCTCTCTCTCTCTCGCTCGCTCTCGCGCGCTCATCAAACGTGATTTTTGTTGTTCTTTCAATCAACAGTCGGTATTAACCCTATAACAGCAATCACGATGTTTCCTTTTATTCAAGTACACGAGATGAAAGCGGTATACTGTTTTTAACTACGACAAATATTTGCAAGAACTGACAGATATACTGATTATATACGGAGATGTACATGCATACTGATGCCTATTATGATATAATCAGAAATAATAAGCATAGTCTGTAATCTATTTATTGCTGCATGCGGCGGCTTCTAACAAACTCACGTAGACCGAAGTTCTGGGTGTGACGTGCCACCCGCCATCTTTGGCTGTAGTGCATAGCTGTTAAAAGATATTCCCTGGCTGACCCCTTTATATAAAATTCACGCGGTGCTTGAAGGGATCCCCGAGGAATATTTACCCATTTAGTCATTAATATTGTAGGGGATTTATGGATCGAAGTAGGTGTAGGATCGTGATGGCGAATGCTTCTTTCAAGTTCCTCCCACAGATGTTCAATTAGATAGAGATCCGGGAATTGTGATGGTCATGGGTGATGCCGGTAACCTTCACTATCTTCTTAAGCGCTGCTGTCTTGGAAGTAGCCGTCTCAGTCGGGGTGGGTACGCACACGTGACGTAGCTACGGGGTTCGATTTAAGGCCAGGGGGTCCCAGGCATGAGCGTCCGCAGGATGTTTGGACATAATGACGGGGGGGTACGCACACGTGACGTAGCTACGGGGTTCGATTTAAGGCCAGGGGGTCCCAGGCATGAGCGTCCGCAGGATGTTTGGACATAATGACGGGGTGGGTACGCACACGTGACGTAGCTACGGGGTTCGATTTAAGGCCAGGGGGTCCCAGGCATGAGCGTCCGCAGGATGTTTGGACATAATGACGGGGTGGGTACGCACACGTGACGTAGCTACGGGGTTCGATTTAAGGCCAGGGGGGTCCCAGGCATGAGCGTCCGCAGGATGTTTGGACATAATGACGGGGGGGGTACGCACACGTGACGTAGCTACGGGGTTCGATTAAAGGCCAGGGGGGTCCCAGGCATGAGCGTCTGCAGGATGTTTGGACATAATGACGGGGTGGGTACGCACACGTGACGTAGCTACGGGATTCGATTAAAGGCCAGGGGGTCCCAGGCATGAGCGTCCGCAGGATGTTTGGACATAATGACGGGGGGGGGGGTGGAATGTGGCTAGCTATGGAATCAAACTAATTTTAAAAAATAAAAAGTTACTAATTTGTTTTTTTTTTCCCTTCCTATCAGAGGTATTGAATTTTGATCAATAAAATTTTTTTTTAATTATAAATATTTCTTGTGATTCATTTAGAATAACATAAAACTCATTTTTCCGACGCTGCCCCGTCAGGGTCCACAATAACGAAACAAAACAGCACATTTTTTTTAATTATTCAATACAAATTGAGAGCGTCTCTGGTCTTGTCCAGATTTACCGATTATTTGTTGGATAAGTTCCTGCTTGCTAGTGTAACTTTTCCCTCTATGAACGCTTGTCATACAAAGTCCAGACAAGCGATCGTCTGCCATTGTTGACCTCAGCCATGTCTGCGCCCTTCTCGTTGTGCTAAACGACCTTTCTGCTGCGCGGGTTGTCGCTGGTAATAGCAGAGCAAAATTAATTGCGTGATGAATGGAAGGAATAGATCAGTAAACTATAACAATTCAATGAGTCCGTTTTTAAAATTACTAACACATTGTTCCTTCTTTTTTTGGACCACATCGCAAACCAGGTGATGGCTTCAGCTTCCAAGTTTTCAATTCTGTACACTCCCATTTATTTTTACCATTTGGTTTTTGAATTCTTCATGTCAATTGTGCACAATTTAGGATGAGAGCAAAAAAGATAGAAATTTTTTAAATTATCTGCAGCATAGTGTCTCTCTAGTGATGAAATGATTGAGTCCAAATATGTTGTAAACAGTGTTTGACAAAAATATTCCACCTCGATTAATCCACCAACATTACAATGAAATGTCTGCCTTCTACATTGTCTGGGAACAGATAATTCAGTATTCAACTTCTTCGACAAATATTGAACTTAGCGAAAAGTTTACTGAATCGTTCTTCTGCTTTTTGTCAATGTTCACGAATCACACTTATAAACACCTTAGCCAGATCATACACTTTTATGATATCAAATTCAACGGCTTGGAGAGCTCGTTTTAAGGATTTTGGCATCGCCGAATAGCTAGAACATACCGTCAGACAAAATATACAAAATTGTTGTGCCTGAAGCAGATTCTAGTTGGTGTGCATTTAGTCGTGTTTAATCTGAAGTTGTAGTGGCCGGGATGCATAACTCATCACAAATTCGTTCAAACTTGTCGGAAAAAATTCTGATGGTTGTTTGTTTTGCAGTCTGTGTTACAGATAGTAGTGGCACATCTTGGAAAAGACATCTCTTTTTTGACTGACGGGGTTAGTAGTTGTATCAACCGTATTGTGTATCTATTGTTCACAACCAGACTGAGATTACGAGCAGCATAATGGACAGACACGTCTTTTGGATCCTTAAGTCTTATTGTAGTTTGCACGCCTCTCTTTCCCTTTATGCCATCGTAGTGCACCCGTCGTATCTTCGTCCATGTAGGTTTTCCTAGATTCAAGCCAAACAGTGTACGCTGATCAAATGGTAGCAAGTATTGGAAATGGTTGCAAATCAAAGAAACACCTCTCGGATAATATTTTCGGTGGTCGGTTGTGTTAACGAAGCACACTCCCTCGTTTGCCGTGAAAACTGTTTCTTCCCTGATAGTTTCTTTACAGAAAATGATTACGGACGGGTGTGTGGCAAGCATCTGCTGGAGCATTTCCCAAATGGTTTCATGACCTCTCATCTCCTGATTCAATAGGAAAATTAAACAGACTGAACATTTCCGGTTTTGCTTCCTTTACCGTGTAAAGCGACGTCACGTGTATACAAAATAGACTGGTTGGCAATATTGGATGTAGTTCTGTTCAGCGTCCAGCTCCAAAGCTCTGCCCAGTTGACACATTGGGCTCATTTCTGTTTTTTAACTGATGGGCAAAATGTTAGTTGCATCCGCCTGCGCATTTCTGTGCTAAGCGGTAAGAACATGACTTCTCGCGCTTTCATGGAAGTCTTCATACCTTGTTAAAGGTGCCGTGGTGAAGGCCACAGATCGCTCCTTTCGGATGCGGGGAATAACTAAGCCACGGTGGATATCGATTTAGCCACTCACGACGGAAACTCCGCGCTCCTTTTGCATCCTCTTTGAAATGCTAATTCTCAAGGGACCGGGGTCGGCTTTTACAAGTAGATCGTGTGTAAGATTCTCCGCTAGTTTCATAGACGATTTGGCATGCAATCCAGTATGATCGAGATTATCTTCAGGATGATTGGGTTGGTCGCATTTAACTGCTGTTGTTGAATCTGGGCCAGAGGTGGCGCGGGTTTTGTCCGTAAGTTCTCGTCTTCTGCTCCGCTTCCTTCTCTGGAGTTTCTAATTTCCGCTTTGCTCTGACGATGTCCATTTCCGAAAAATGAGGATCAACAGAGGAGTATCTAAAACAAACGCCAATGGGATGGGTGGGAATTTTCCTTGCCAAATTTTATACCCTAGCTCTTAGTTTGTTTAGCCGATTAAAAGCTCTGCTGCGATCACTAAATAACTGATCAATACACAGTTACACTAACCCACCTGACGATTCCTTTATTTCTTGATTAAACCATCAGCTGTTTCTCAAAAACAGGACAAAGAATCAGTTGGTTTAGCTATCTACTTTGACATACGCACGCTCTGCCAGTTCCTTATGCTGTTACTCCCTTCCCGGTTTATGACTTTTGGTCTTCGGTCGGGTGCTGTCAGACTCTCTATTTCCTGCTCGAGCCGTCACGCACTAGTGAGCACGGTGGATGATGCCATGATTACACTATCTCCAACAACTTTCCAGCGAGGGCAGTTACCTTCTCTCACCCCCCCTCCAAACCTTCGCGGACGCTCATGGACCTATGCCCGAAACCACGACTCCACCTCCGGAAACCAAGACATTTGGGAATAGACCACACAAGAAGAGACGACTGGTTCGTGTCCCTTTTTCCAAATTTGTTTCTCTGCGCAAAAAAAATGGGGGAGGGGGGGTAACTGGTCAGACCACATCACCTTTCGCCAGTCCCAGTCGTCCGCAGTCCAGTGTCTGCGCTACTTACGCCACACGAGACATTTTACACTGTGATCAGGGGTTTACCATGTGGCCCCTTACTGCTGAAGTCTTTTCATTTGCGGACGTTCTTCGGAAAGTACGGCCGGAGACGGGTTCGGATTTCTCCCCGCATTAAACGTCTTTGTCGGTTGGTCTCGACGACATCTGGACTTCATTACCCTGTCTAACTGCCCTTCCCCTCTTTCTCTCACTACGTGTTTGCCACTGCATTCCCCCCCCCCCCACCATCCCCTCGCAGCAAGCGTTTTATTTTTTCCACCTTTTTAAACCACTGTTGGTAAAATCGGATGACTGATGCCTGGGAGCGGCCTCCATCAGAGAACCGTCTCGCCCGCTGTGGCACCCGTCGGACGCACCTTGTTTCCGAAACCACCGTTCGCGGAGGTACTTTTCAGAAACCCAACCGAGACGAAACGCGCCCGCGTTTTGTCGAAGACAACTGCTGCAACCCGCTCTCTTTAAACTGGAGCCGTGTGGGTGCGTTCGGGAACCTGGCGGCTGTTCGTGAAACTCCGAGCCTTATCCGCCCCTAGCCTTTGCTATAACCTGCGAACAGACGCTGTCTGAAAAGGCCTCCAATAACGATAATTCTAGCCTATCAATTTTGAACAAACCTACTGATGATGAAGCCGTGCAGGCGGGGGGGGGGAGAAAAAAAAACCGTCTGGATTATCCTGATTTACGGTTGATTCTCGGTCTTCACCTTACTGCTTTCGAGAAAACAAAAACGGTGTAAAGGTTTGGAATTTAAGGTCTCAAGGAACAGGTAAGCGTTGCTGGTAAACGTCGTAAAACTCTCACGACGCGACTTTGCCGGTAAACGAGCCGCCATGTTGAACAGATGACCACCAATGTCAAGAAAGAAAGGTTATGGTAGGGACAGCCGGGCGATAATAACGGGCGTAGAATTGGTTGG
>JACATO010001696.1:0-50000 GCA_018389105.1 Nautilus pompilius | reverse complement strand
GCGGATACAGGTTTGGCTTTTTGGAGCTTTATAATCAGGAGGGCCAAAAAACGTTTTTATTGGGGCATTAGGTGCGTAGAAAACCAACTTTTGGTTAGGGTCCATTTAACGTTCTGCAGCCCAGACTTGGCGATCTTAACTTGCTAAGGATGCTGGTGCTTTGGAAGGTCGCGAAGTTGTAGCATTTCTAAAATGAATAAAGGATTTAAATTATCTTAAGCGATTAGCATAAATTAAATTCTCATGGTCTTCCGTACCGAAAATTATACATTTTTTTCTTCCTGTATTTTCCTCACGTTTACCTGTTTATAAACAGGAGGCTGCTTTGGCGAGGAAGAGTAGTGCTGTTGTTATCCGCTAGAGGGCAAAGTCTTGCGCAACAACAATTAGGCACTGCCTTACTAAGAATCTCTGCTTTTAGATGTGGAAAGAAACATATGCGGCCGGATTTTTAAGAGCGAAAAGAAGCTGTCAATTGTCCAATGAACACAGTTAATACATTTGAAAATACGCTAGCGTCATAGTTTGAATCGACGGAAGTAGTTGAAAAATTTCCTGTTTCCACCCGTCTAGGTAATTACAGTTATGGCAGAAATTATTGTACACCTTATCATTTAAAAATCGCGAGTGTGCTTTGTCGGCGTCACAGTGTATACATGCATTTCTAACATAATAAAGACAATTAGCTAACCTTTAATCTTTATGTGGCCTTTTTGCTCAACAGTCTCCTTAATGCAATTTTTTTGTGGGAATGCACTGCAGAGTGATACAGCTGTAAACTCCAATAGATGCCTACTTTGCAATAACGTTTCGAGTAAAGAGTGTTGTTTTAACAAAATAATTAATCGTATACACGGTAAATCAGAAACAGGGCAGGTGGTTAAACAACATTGCACCAGTCGTGAGGTGATTACCTACACCTAGAAGTTAAATTATTTTTTGGTGATGCATCGATTTCGACCATCAGTGTACGGCCAAGTATAGGTATAGACATGGACCTCTGTACTTCAGTCGCTCGGGTTCTCTGCGATTTGTGTTCCTATCCGCCGAAATACGACTGGAAGACAGCAGGAACAATTCCAAAAACCCGAATAAAGAAGTTGATGATGACTCGGCTCGCTGCTTAGGTCAGAGAGCAGCGGCCATTGTAGCTGGAGGAAGGGTTTCCGCGGGAAAATAGTGGAATACGTACCTGCCAGCTTCAGTCACTGATGGCGGTTTTCACGGCATAAAGGCGCTCACGGGCTACGCGATTTAATAATGCTAAAAAAAAAATTTTTTTTTAAAAATATCGGCAACATTCATTTAGACCGAGAACGGAAACGGATATGGAGTCAGGAGCTGCTGTCCCTCCATCGCCACGTAGTAATCACTTCCTGGTGGTCGATATAATCACGTAGCCAGAACGATATTTAAAAAAAAAAAATCGTTAACATTGATATAAATCTCTCAATGCCGGTAGGTTTTTTTTTTTTTAAAAAAAAGTATTTTCGTCTAAAAATGTATACATTATTTCAGATAATTCTTGCTAAAGATCTCAAACGATTTCGTGTACTTCTGTTGTTGTTTTCATGTGGTGGGGGGACTCGAAATCCGGCCGTATTTAAATACCAAGTCTAGGGCTGTACATCCTCCGAACAGACAGAAAAGAACGTGGATGCTGTTGGCTATTTCTAGGAGAAGCTGCTCTTGAATTTAACCACCAGGTTTGCTCCACCTTCTCCAAACACATCGCCACGCACCCCACCTCTATACATTGCCACGTATAGATGTTAAAGACCAACCACCCATTGGAAGTTATCTTTATCGTTTTATTATATTCCACGTTGATTATTTCTTTCGGTATTGCTTCAGGAGACGCTTTTCACCCACGACTGCCATCCTGCTAGAGTGAGGATCTCTGTTTCGATCTAATTCCAACCTTGACAAAAATAACAACTAAAATATAAAGCATATTTTCAGATGCGAGTAACCGCTGTTTATTTGCTTTCAACAGCGAGTAGCCATTTCTTATTGTTCAATGAAGGTGACTGGTTTCTGTATTAAATTCAGTGACTGCCACCAATTATTCTCAGCTGAATAAAAGTAACTAATGCTTACTTTCTGTTATTACCGCGTGGATGTCAGAGTTGCTTGTTATCTGAGCCCGAACAGTCCACACTAAACAATGTTCTGTGTCGTTCTGTTGCTATAGATACCATTATTTTTCACAGCAGCCGTTAGATGCGACAATGGCGAAGTGAATTGATTTTTAACTTGTTCCCCGCGTGGTGCTTCGCATCGATTTAACGAGAGAGAGAGAGAGAGAAGGAGAGAGAGAGGAGGAGAGAGAGGAGAGAGAGAGAGAGAGAGAGAGAGAGAAATAAAGAAAGAATGATATTGGTAAATAAAGAAAAATATTAATTTCTTTTATGTTTAAAAGTTTCGACTATTTTTACTTGTCTACTGGCGTCGGGCCGTCAAGCGGAGAGAATCGTGAAGAACAGTAGACGCGAACTGGAAAAAGAGAGGAAATCCGCTCGACGTTTTACTTTAGAAGCAGAAATCTTTCGAGCTAATATTCCTGCTATCCATGCACTGAGTGTAATTGGTCGCTTGGCCGGTTGTGGATAAAGGTCTCGGTACTTACATTGCGCTTGGAAGGGATTGGATCCCGTGCGGATTCCGGAGTACTCCAAACGGACGAGAGCAGTGCGCTGGCTAACCACGAGGCCAGGAAATCCATTCTTTCCGACAGGTGCGCGTCGTCGGCGCTGGGTTAGGGTTACCTTTTAAAGGAAATTCAGGAGAATCGAGAGGATGAGGCGGCTGTGTAGGAGAAAACGGGTCGGAGCCGAACTTCGTCTCCGTCCGAGGGAGGAGAAGAGACGTGTCGCTCTCGCTCGTCTCGCAGCGCGAGCGATCTACGTCGAGAGAGCTCGAGCTCGCTCGCAGGCATCTTCGCGCGCGCGCTCGCTCTCTCCTTCGCTCCTCCATCTCGCTCTAGCCTCCAGCGCTCGCTCGCCTTCTCGCGCCATCTCGCTCTTTCTCCATCTCTCTCCTTCTCTCGCTCAGCTCTCTCCATCTCTCTCTCCTTCTCTCTCTCCATCTCTCCATCTCTCCTCTCCCTCTCTCCCTCTCTCTCTCATCCATCTCTCTCTCTCTCTCTCTCTCTCTCTCTCTCTCTCTCTCTATCTCACTCTTTCTCTCTCCATCTCTCTCTCTCTCCATCTCTCTCTCTCTCTCTTCATCTCTTCTCCATCTCTCTCTCTCTCTCTCCTCTCTCTCTCTCTCTGTTCAACCATTTCATTCCTTAAATTGTTTAAAATTCGTTTACTTCTCGGCGCCAATAACCTCAGTGAGTTCTCAGTATCGCGCTGCCAGGTAACAACAATCAGACCAGTTTTGGCAATAAAGCTCATCGCGTTACCTTTTCCCCGTATCTTCCGCCGCACCATCACCCCCTCCCGCGCCGCCTCCCTTTCCGCTCTGTTTTTGTTTTGTTTTGTTTTAAATAACATTAAATGACTGTTGTACTATCACCGTCCGGCGATAACAAGAGACGACCGATTACGGCCGTTGTCGGGGTGTCTGCGCCGTCCCGGGCGGCCTCGTCAGAGATAGAAATCCATGCAGGCCACGTAGCGTTAAGAGACGTTTCGCCACTTCCGCTTTGCGTGGGGCTCGTGCGAATTCGTTTCCGCCGTGAAGAGTCGTCCCCGAGGAAGGGCCATTCAGAAGTTGGGGTAATATAAAACTCGGTCCCGAACAGTGCCGTCTACAACAGCGAATAAATCAGAGTACAGAGTACAATCTATGGGAAAATGCACACTAAAGAAAACCTGATGAAGGAGGATCTCTTCCGAAATAAGAGAACCAAGGATGTTAGTTGGGGGGGGGGGAGCTGAATCCGTCGGTTATTAAGTTTGCCCACTGAACTCCATTCACAGTAAATCGAAGATGTTTGGGAATATCGCATTTCGGTAGCTACTCGCTTTGTGCCAGGCAGGTTATTTGCTGGTAGGAAGGAAGACGAGGGTTGTCTGCCCTTTCCATCTACGCACCAAAGTACTGACTGGCGTCACAACTGCTACCCTATTTCCACGCCCGTCAGTATCGACTGCTGAAGTATCCCTTTAAGAAAAGGCTTTTTTTTTAAAAAAAGAATTCTCGATAATTCGGAGATACGGGCCCGGAATGGATGAGTTACTATTCCCCGGTCTTCACTCTCAGAAGGTTTTTTTTTTTTTTTTTTTGTTTATTTGTTTGATTAGGGAGAGGAAATGGGTTAATTAATTCCTCCGCGCCCCTGAAACAGCGCGACAGCTTCATCCAAAGTATCGATGCGAAACCACGCAACTAACTCGGCCGGTTTCGTTATGGCTGCCGGTCGGGGAAGGGTTGACAGCTGTGACGAATCACTTGCCTCGTAATTTCTAAAAAAAACTGGAAACAGTCTCGCGCTGCAACCTCACCTTTAAACGCATTAGACCATTCAAGCGGAACGCTGATGATGCGTGATATCCTCGAAACAGAGAAAATTCATTTAACCCCGGGAGCAGTAATAATTACACTGACGCATGCTGGGAGTAATTCTAATAGGAGCAAATGAAAAATGAATTTGGCAGAAAAAATTCTTATTGTTCTAATTAGCTTTGGGCTGTGTGATGGTCTTTCGGTACACTGGTAAGGTCGAGGGCCCCGAGTTCGAATTCCAGTCGCTTTGGCATGATTTCTTCTCGCTCTTTTCCATCAATTTCCCCACCCCAGGTAAGTTGCCTCCCACATTTAAAAAGCGAAGACTTATCATATGGACTTTCCTGGTATTTTTAGTGTAGCCTTGCGTCTCGGCCGCGGCTCAAGAGACTTCGCCCCACCCACCCTTTTCCACAACTGCCCCCAAGTAACTCGTTTGGTCACGCTCGCTGCCGCCAGGTGTTCTCAGCCTCGTAATCAGTCGGGACAGGAAAGGTCGGCAGAGCAAGGGCAGACCACTAGACTTCCTACTATCAGTATTTTAAGGCAGTATGCTCTATGACATTGCGCGAGGCTTTGAATTGTACAACAAAATAAAGTAATTACAAGAAAAGGAAAGTAGTTAAGGAAAATAGTTCTTTCGACTGAAACCAACGGCCCTGACCATTATAACATTAGTAATACATCTATCTCCGTTAGAGATCGGAATTAGATTTTTCTTTCTTGTAGAAAATAAATTGCAAATTCGTTCTTTTTTTAAACAAAAAAAAAAAAAACAAAAAAATTTAGTGCATTGTTAAGGTGAGAAGTATTTATAAAGCGCAAAAGGGACCTGGTCATCGCTCTTACTCTATCAGCGTGAGTGGCTAAACCAAGGGAGGTAATCATTTTATTTTTATATTTTGAGATTACAACGACGTTCGAAATATCGCAATAAATGGCGTTATGATTGTTCACGATATCTGTCCATATATTTAATGGCTTCCTGCTGATTACTTGCTTTTACATTATCACAAACTGCTGTTACTGCTTGGCTGCTTTTTGACATGATTTTGTTGCCAACTTTTTTTTATTTTGGTTTGCGTTAGCCAGTAGGCATCGTATAAAATTAAAGATGCCGTATCAGTGTTCGGTTAAATTATTATTATTATTATTATTATTATTATTTATTATTATTATTATTATTATTATTATTATTATTATTATTTATTATTATTATTATCGTCATTACTGAGGTAAAATTAAAATGATTTTTTTAAATTTACAAACAAGATTATTGATAAAATAAGTCATATATATATTTCGCTGCTAAAAATGTAAAGCATAGAGAGAGATTATCGCTAGAAAGGGATAAATATTTTTAAGAACTTCAAATGCACTGTAATCTTTTAGCCCGAAAGTCGTTTTAAATTTTAACCCTGTAGACGACCGACCTGCACGGAGCTGCGTCCTGAGGAAATCGATTATCGCTGAATATAATAGTGAAAAACCAAGCTGCTTCTCAGAGAGTCGAACACTAAGCGAAATGATGGTGGACTAGTCGTTGCTAATTATCAGAATATTATTAGAGTCGCTTGTTTTCATCACTGTCACCACCTCCCCCCCTCTTTTTCCTTTTTCTTCTTCTGAAGAAACTGGTTTACATGTAGGCAGGCAGTCGAACTGGATAAATTAAGATAAATTGGCTTTTAATAGCCTGAGATATGTGGTGAGTTGTATTTCTTGACTTTCTGTAGTGAAAGAAGTTATAAGGAAAGGGAGGAGAAGAATTCATTAGAAACTACGCTCGGGTGATGCTTGTTTGTTTGTTTTTTTGTTAACACTTCGGGTTGAAATGTTGACTGGAGATTCCGATCGGTCTGACTAAAGACAGAGGAGTTTGAGCGATGTGTCTCGGGCCGGGTACCTGGTGGGTGACCGAGTTCTTCTAAGGCGACGATTTTTTTTGACTGCGAGTGTCGCCAGCACTTTTAACCTTTTAGTCGCAAAATTAGATCTACCGGCCCTTGCAGAGCGCAAACGATTTCCTGGAGTTGGAGTTATTCCATATATTCACAGAACACGTACAAACAAGTAAGGAGGCCCTTGGAAAACGGATTCGTATGTAAGTATGGAAAGGTCTTCCGCTATCCGTTTGCAAGGAAATCGCAACAGAAGGCTTCATTTGTAGATTTCTGAGATCGGTTGCACGCGGTTCGTTCTTTCTGGAACAATGTCAACTACCGTTGTTCTGACTAATTAAACAACACAACCTCCGATACGCGCGTTGTAGGTGGTTTAGGTTAACCCTGTCACGACGAAAAGTTAAGATGCAAATGGACCAAAAAAAAATTTTTTTTTAAATTCAGAATGCGATGCGTTGTGCAGTTCGACCGGTGGATGCAAATTAAGAAGACTGGAATAGGGCGATATTAGTTTAGGGCGTTCGGCGGGTCCCAGCGGTAGGCGAATGGGATGTTAGGTCGAGGAGCCTGGGTTCGATTCCCAGTCGCCGTCAGCTCCGTTTGGAGTACCCACCCCTCGAATGGTTTCTTCCACGGTCTCCGGTCTGAAAATAGGAAGATCTAGTGATGGCTTCTGGTTGGGGGGGGACGTTTTTAGGGCTCACGCCGCGAGTACCCGCCCTTTTCTCTCTTCTATCTTGGATTATGGCTGGTAATATGGGACTGTCGATCCGAGCTGCTGTACACGCATGCGCACGAAAATACAGAAGACTCGGGGAAAACCTGTACCGCAGTGACTGTCAATGGTCTTATTTTTACATTCATCAGCTTGGACCTGTTTTATTTAACTACAATAAACTTAATTACAAAGCCTCGGCGGCACCGGGGAATAACCGAGTTTAACAGTAAACTGTTAACTCCGATGGTGGGAAATCACTTTTCTTTTCTAGCCAGACAGGCGGAGGTTTCAAAACGAGTCTACTGTATTTACCCAGCCCCGTCACAAAAGAAGTCATCAAAGGGAAGTAATGCGAGAAAAACCAACAACAACAGCAGCAGCAGCATGAATTCCTGTCGCTGTATTTAGCATCCCTTATCTTCGTGTGATCAGTGAACTGATGAAAAGCGCTAGGATTTCGCGGTCTAGTTGAATTGTAAAATGAAAGTAAAATATTTATATAGCAACAATTTTTGTGGAGAACGGATCTGAAGTAAAAATAGAAATCAGCTCATTAAATTACAAAGGAGATATTTGCGAATGTAATCAAAATTATTGAACAGTTCTCTCGAGGGCGGCATTCGTTTATTGCGGGCATGAAAAGGAAAACATGGCGGACTTTTTTAATCAGCTACAATATAAAAGGGAGGCGGAGGAGGATAAGAAAATAGATTTCCTTGCACGCGCAAACTTTTATTTATCAGTGCACTTTTTGAACTTTTGAGAATAGGCCCAATAAAACTAAATTAGTTTAATATTATTTACAGAAAGAAAAAAACAATAATTACGTTAATATAGAATACAGGAAAGCAAAATTATTAGATTATCCTATTATTTATTTTCCATTCAGTGATTTGATGTAAATTTAACTGCTGGCATAACTAAGATGCGTTAATATAAGAGTAATAGTTTTACAGATAAAACTGTTTTCTTAACCCTTTGTCAGCGGAATATTTCAAAGAAGAATTAACTTTTCGGCGTTTGCATTTTTAAAGTATATTAATAGTTGATAGGGTTTGTTGGTGTCAGCTTAATCGTTTCGACCGAACTCCTGAATCTCAGTAACAGTTAATACCGGGCTTTAAGTATATCAACAAGCCATATACTCTCCTAAAACGTCTCACTGTGTCATCTCTTGTTATTAAGGACACCGTTATTTTCTGTGGAAAACTGTTCTGTTGAAAGTTTTCTTTCGCTTATCATCGGTTCGAGAGAGAAGGAGAGAGAGAGAGAGATGACGCCATTACGCGTAGATTACATCATCACTACAGGGATAGATGACGTCATTACAGAGAGAGAGATGGCGAGAGAGAGAAGGGAGAGAGAGAGAGATGACGTCATTACAGAGAGAGATGGCGAGAGAGAGAAGGGAGAGAGAGAGATGACGTCATTGCACAGAGATTATATCATTACAGAGATATGACGCCATTACGCGTAGATTACATCATCACTACAGGGATAGGTGACGTCATTACATAGAGAGATGACGTCATTACGCAAAGATTACATCATTACAGAGAGATGACGCCATTACGCGTAGATTACGTAATCACTACAGGGATAGATGACGTCATTACATAGAAAGATGACGTCATTACGCAGAGATTACATCATTACAGAGAGATGACGCCATTACGCGTAGATTACATCATCACTACAGGGATAGATGACGTCATTACAGAGAGAGATGGCGAGAGAGAGAAGGAGTGAGAGAGATGACGTCATTACACAGAGAGATGACGTCATTACGCAGAGATTACATCATTACAGAGAGATGACGCCATTACGCGTAGATTACATCATCACTATAGGGATAGATGACGTCATTACAGAGAAGATGAGCAGAAGAGAGAGAGAGAGGAAGTGAAGACATGACAGAGAGATGACGTCATTACGCAGAGATTACATCATTACAGAGAGATGACGCCATTACGCGTAGATTACGTAATCACTACAGGGATAGATGACGTCATTACAGAGAGAGAGAGAGAGAGAGGGGGATGGAGAGAGCATTCTAACTAGTCTCGTTTTAAAGTTCTGATCAGCAGTGGAATATAACAAGTACATACGACATCCCTTCCTGCGACAGTGTCGGAAACCAACCGCCATTCTGTACGATACTAAGCGGTTAGTCTGGCGCTCAAATCCATGCCAGACACCAACGGAAACTGGTCGATCAGCCAGTGATCAGCGCAACGGGCGACAAGCAGAAATACCCTACTAGGACTTCTCTGTTTAGCTGTGGTAGGAAACCGAAATTCCCAGAGAAAGTCCTGACTGATAGAGAGGGAAGAGTGAGGAGAAACCACGCGTGGGAGATCGTCAGGCGGACGTTAAACTCTAGGGGACTCGAACTCAAAGCCTCAGAACACTAAGAAATCTAGTTCTCGCGTTGTCATCAATGCAAGTGTTTTTTGTTTTTGTTTTTTGTCTTCTTTCACTATAGCTACAGATGCTGCACATAGTTTGGACATTCTGCTCAGTGACCTTTCGAAGCTAAGGCTAGAATCAAGTTTTGGCTTGTTGAAAGCTCCATTTTTTCTTGAAAGCAGTTCCAAAGCTGATTGTTATTAACTGGACCTTTTGCTTCGACTCTTCGACCCAGTTCTCCCCCACACGAGTTCAGCTAAGTGTGGTTCAGATCTGTCGGATGACGGTGGGGGGCTCTTAATGATGTATTGCTTACTGAGCCTTGAAGCGTGTATTGTATCATTATCCTGTAATATAGACCATCACCAATCAAGAGATGCCCTGCTGGAAACGCATTGTATTTCAGAATATTGCACCATTTCTCTGTTAGAATTCGATCAACTTTATCAGATCAACGGCCAAATAACGAGGAAATCTATCCCACGCCTGACTATGGGGCAAACCCGCCCTTCCTCATACGTTTCACCGATCATTCTTCTAAAGTACTGACATCGCCTCCTACCGTCGAATGTCCCAAACGCGCTTTTATCCGACCGGATTAACCCGCTCTCCCGTCTGGCTCTAACGCTGTTTGGCCCATAATAACAAGTAAGCTAGGGATATTTATCCGCTACTCCCTTAATCAACTCAACAGCCCTAAAAAGCCCTTTTTGGCGGTATAAGTTGAAATACTGACTGTTTCAGAGAAAATGTGGGTCAAGGTCAAAAGTTACTTATCTACCCGTCAAGAGAGGGCCTGTTCTAGACTTCATTCCCCCCCATCTCTCTCTTCCTTGGTTCATTAGTTTATGGCTAAGCCATTTGACTTCGTAGTATAAATGGTTGTTCGTACGCCATCATGCGTAGCACCAACTTCCTCTATAATTTTCGTTAGGAGACACCAGTTTTATGTAGGGCAATTAAGGGACGGCCTTGTTTCGTACAAGATTTAGTTTTTAAGTGCCATTTTCGTCCGCCAAACAGATCAATAGCAGTCATCAACAATGATGGTCATTAACATTTATAGAAAAAGCATAGAGCGCAGTATGAGCTAACAATCGTTCTAATTAGTATTAAGAAGCAATATTGGATGAACCCGATAACAACATGCTTTCGGTATGAACTATATATTTATATATGTGTAGCATTCAGAGAACTAAATAACCTGCTGGGTGCATAATAATGGCATAAACTTGAAATAAATCAATTTGTTCTGATAATGGTTCTTTAAAATGTGTGTGTTTGCTATTAAATGCTGAAATAATGTATTTCCAGTGGTAGTAAGGTGTTGGAAAACAAAATTTGTTATCTCCAGAACTGTTCGTACACCGAAGATCCGGCCACAAATCGGAAACTAAACCAGGTGGATCCTCGTAATTCTCTTCTGCATCACAATGATGGCGTTTTGCTCGGCTAGCCTCAGGTATGTAACTAGGATGGTTTAAACTGTATATTTGTTTCATTTATAAAAAAACCGACCAGGAATGGAGTTGTCCACTTCTTTAAGGTGACGAACGGGTGGCTGCAGTCCGAGATGTCTTAGCATCTCCAAGATTCCATTTAAAGCTGATGTTAAATGAAAAATGTTTCAATTCGTTCGATCAATTTTATATAGGGTCACGGAATTTTCCCCTTGTGGTGGATGCTGCTGTTCAGGGAGGGTGCTAGGAAAAAAACATATACATAATCCAACCGGTAGAGAAAGTTGTCGGCATCCTTGTTGGCTGCTGAGGTGGAGATTGCCGCGGGTTGGGGGCTACTGACTAAATCTCATGTTGCCAAGTAGGCAAGCGTGGTTACAAGAAAGAAACTTTTAATTTCTGCCACAGAAAGGAGAATAACGGCCCGAATTTACCAGGGAGCCGGCTGAGTTCTGTACGGAAACGTTCAGCTTGTCACGGGCGAGAAGAGAAGTACCAGTAAATGTGAAGCATGGCTACTGCACTATCTTTTTTTTTTTTTTGGTGTTGTGCGGTGTTTAGGGGAGTGTTTGTGAAGTTGCATATGTATGTGGGTGTAGCTGGGTGGGTTCCACGACCGGCCGCCACAGCTGTTTACAAGTGAGGTCTTATTTCGGCCTGTGTTTTGTTTAGGGTGTACCTCAGCCTAGCGAGAGTAGCGGGCTATCCAACTCCTTCGTATTGCACGCAGGAGGGGTAGGTTTATCCTGTCTGGACTCTCTAGAACAGAGTTTTCTCTCTGTATGTCCTTGTTCTGGGGGGGGGAGTTTGGGCCACTGTTTACTTTTGTAAAATCCAATCTGGATTCAGGGAAGGGTATAGGACTCTATTTTAATTGTTTGTAAAATGGATGGAGACACGTTCTCCCTCCGTTTCCTGTAGCTTTCCATCCAGTCCTCCCTCGTCGGGGGAACCAGAGGTTCCCAGGATGATGTTGTATAGTGAACGCAGTTCACCTCCCACGTAGGGGGACCGGAGGTTCCCTTCTTGGATGGTACTGGGCGGGAAGTAATACGATCACTGTGGTGCTTATCATCACAGTGACCAGGTACCCAATTCCACACCATCTGAAAATTGGGGTATTTATTCTTGTGTCCTTGATGTTGTTGGGACTGGGGTAGTGCTATTTAGGTAACGAAGACAGAAACATGGTTAGTCCATTTATATGGGGCATTATGTTGGGTTGGAGACTTTATAAATAAATAGAGGCTTACACTTGAAAGAGAAGGGGAGGGGACTGGAGTTATTTTTAAGAGTAAGGGTTGAAGAAGTTCTTCGAAGTCCCTCGTGTATGTGGTCTGTTTCCAGATGGAGATATATATATATAAGAAGAGAGTCTTCGTTTCAGGGTAGCAGTTCTCCTGATGAAGGTCACAGTTATGATAGTAAAAGATGTATCATATAATTGACTTCGCCATCAGTGGCTGATCACCTAAATTGAAGGATGCATAGGAAAAAGAAAATATTTAAGTAAAATACATGAGTCACAATTAATTAAGATAGAAGGAAGAAGAGAATGACTCATGGGGGCTGGTCTAAGGTAGGTATAGATAGAGTGGAGATGTTTGAAAATGTGTGTAGTTTTTTGTTCGCCTAAAGCACTATTAATCAACCAGATGGATGAGAAATATGCTCTGTCACTTTTACTGGACTGCATATCGTTTATGTAACCAAAAAGTTACGTAGTTTTGGAAAAGTAATTTGGTTGAGGTGAGGTGACCCCTCTCTAAAGCCTTCCGGCTACCCCAAGCAATCCGCTGTGCGGTGAAGACCAGGAAGTTAGAAAGGCAGTCATTTTTAGTTCTGTTGTTGAATCCAAAGATGCGCCAGAAGGAAGTAAATTCTTTCTGGGGACTTTTAATTTGAAAGATCAAATCTCGGACTGGACACCACAGTTCTATGTTCACCGGACATGAAAATATACGGTGTAGTGCCGTTTCGTCCGTCTCTGGACATTTGAGACATTTTGGTGATTTTATTAACTTCCATTTGTGTTTGTTCTCTCTTGTCGGGAGAACATTCCTAAGTATTTTCCAGTGTATGTCAGAGGGATATCCGTCCACGAGTTGATTAATAGAACTTTTCCAAATTCTATCCCATGGAAGTGTTCCTGAATCTAGAGAACTTTCCCACCTTCCCCTGTAATCCGGTTCCTCGACGGGTCGTGAGGACAGGAAAAGGTGTATATCCCGCTGGGTTAATTTGTCCAGATCAACTTGATTTGCACCTAAGCTTACCTGGTTGTTTGTACCTATACTAAGGTTGCTCTTAATCCAGTTACTTATTAGGGTGGTGTGGTAGTCGGTTAGTATTTTTCCTTGTGATCTGTATAGTTTTAGTTTTTCAGTGAGGACATGCATGCCATCAGGGATGTTGTATGCCTCTGCTAGTCTGTTGAGGAATAGTTTTTGCCATCTTGGTTGGCTATCTACGTTTCTTATGATATCTATTACATTTAGGATTTGTTGAGCACCTATTTTGCTCTCTTAGGTTTAAAGAAGGCGTTTAAATAATTCTTGGATATAACCGTGGGTTACATTCCGAGTATATCTTGTGAAAAAAGTACTTATTTTTTATTACTGCCAGTGAAATTACTTTTTACTTTATGCGTAAAAATATTGCATACTTCTGCATGATGCCCAAACTTGACGGTTCAGTCGAGTGCCAGTGCAGTGTAAAGTGAACAGATACTTATGGAAGTCTAGGTATGGCCATTTGTAATATATGTTCTCTTAAGAAGTAAAAGCTAATTGTGCTGCTTGCGATGGCATCGGAAATATGAATACATGTCTGTGCGTGCACTTGGGTGTGTAAAACAGCTGAGGCCGTCGGAAATATGACGGTGATATAAGGCAGGTGCGCGCTATACACGAGCGTGAAGGCGTCCATGCTTCTGATTCAGCTTCATTTCTTCTTTGGGTGACCGTCGGTCGCGGATAAGATGTTCTGAGGACCAGTTCGCCCATTCTTCTCTCTCTTACTTCTTTATTCACACGCTCCCTTGCCCTGTTTATCCGAGCTCGCCCACCGCACGTCGAAGCTTACTTACGGACTTCCTTCTGCGGGGAGAGATATCGCGTGTTTTCGCGAACTCCCGCGAGGTACCAAGATCTCGAAGAGAGCTGCGCGCGCGCACGCGATCGACTCCAAGGCGCACCACTCTCTTAAAATACGCAGCGTCTCCCGACGATGGGGAAAATAACAGAAATTTGGCAACAAACAAACACACACACACACACAAAATCCAAATCTCTTGGCGTATAACTCATCTTGCGCAGCGAGGCGAAGTGATATCGAGATGCTAGGACCGATATACTAATCATATCTAATGAAGGAAACGTATTGCCATCTATAAATCATCTCTTTCATTTTTAAGTCAACCATTTTTTCACAGTGAAAATTCATTATCACTACTACCTTTCTAATCTGCAGACAATGTATTTGCTTGTTTGTTTTGTCTTTTTTTCTAAATTGTATTAGCAGAAAGTAAAATTTATAATCCTGCGTCATTTTCGCTTTTACTCGGATGTGATTTAGAAAACTTCTTGGAGCTGTTTCCTGTGCTCTGTGCCATCTTCATCCGTAAGTTATAGAAAATGTGACAGATTGACAGTTCGATGAATATAATATTTACTAATACAAAACTCCGCTGACAGTTTTTGAGGGGCTTCAGGGACAATCTACCAGAGAAGTTTCTCTTCCTTTCCTTTTTTTTATTGTTCTTGTTTCTGATTATATGAATTATACGTTTGACAGTTCTTCAGCTGTAGAAACAGTTATAGACAGTAATCAGCACATCGCTGTTGTTGCTTCCTACACTCTTGGAATGTAAATAGAGTGTCACGCTATAATCTAAGGTCTATATATTTTTTTCTTTCAATTTTGCTTCCCAATTTAAATGAAGATTATTAAAGTAATTGATATCTATCAGTTAACTTAAATCTTTGCTGTAAAACAGTCAGAATAAATCGCGAAGTGTATTTTTCAAGAATAAATGTACTGGCGATTCCACTCATTTAAAGACATGGTTAGTTATGCATTTTGGCGGAGAGTTAATTCCATCTTAAATAATAATTAATTACTTTAACTGGGCTTTTTTTGTTTTTGTCGATGCCGTTTTAATGCAGTCTGCCCGAAGCGACCCTTCAAGAATTCCATCTTTGTTTTTAATGTCATTTTAGCGCCTTCCTGGATTCGTTTCCAACTGTCTGACATCCCGCCCGCGCGACTGGCCCCCCTTTTATTTTTTTAAGAGAGAGAGAAATGACGGCAGTACAGAGAGAGATGACGTCAGTACAGAGAAAGAGAGAGATGACGTCAGTACAGAGAGAGATGACGTCAGTACAGAGAGAGATGACGTCAGTACAGAGAAAGAGAGAGAGATGACGTCAGTACAGAGAGAGAGATGACATCAGTACAGAGAGAGATGACGTCAGTACAGAGACAGAGAGAGAGATGACGTCAGTACAGAGAGAGATGACGTCAGTACAGAGAAAGAGAGAGAGATGACGTCAGTACAGAGAGAGATGACGTCAGTACAGAGAGAAAGAGAGAGAGATGACGTCAGTACAGAGAGAGAGAGAGGAGAGAGAGAGAGAGAGAGCGCCCGTCGGGTACCGATTGCATGGGCAGTTTTGCCTTGTCGAGACGGTCCGATTGTCGTCGTCCTTTTCCTTGGAAGCAATGACGTCCACCGGAATAGAACAAGAAAAGAGCAGCGAGTGGCCGTCAGAAGAAAGATGCTGCCTCATACTGTGGAAAGGCATCCGGACACTGGGGGGTGGTCTTTGTTTAATGTCTTCCCATCGGGTTATTGTTTTCCCGTTTGCAACAAGTTATAGAACATACCCTTCAAAATCTTAAAGATAGCCCTTCAACAAATCCTGCAGTAATAACCACATTTGCGTAATGTCTAACAGAGTAAATTATTCTTGACTATTTCCAAACAAGATCACTCACCTGCGTCGTTCCCACCACAGTAGCAAACGTTGTTCCCATCACCGCATTCTGAATTTGTTGCGCTTGGAAATCTTCAGGCCCTAACTGAAGTTTATTATTATTATTACTTCTTTAAATTGCTTTTTCTCTTTGTTGTCAAACTGCTGACATTTTTCTAAAAATCAAACTACCAACTGAAAGTAACCGCAGGGGCGGTTTGTTTTTCCTCAACGCTGTTCTAAAGAAGAAAAGAAATTAAGCTCATCATAAACGAATATCTCCAGCGATTGGGCGCCATCAAAGCTACATATTCGTTCTCGCACGTGTAAAAAATGTGCCTCACGTGTCCGACAAGACTTCATGACGTCATCAAAAATGCGGAAAAACCAGCATGCAACAGCATCAACAGACAGTTTACCTTTTTTAAAAAAAAAATCTTTTTAAAGAAGTTTATTGATTTGAATTATCGACCTAATATTCTGCTAACCCTTCGCGGAAGCCGACCAATTGATCTAAGCGACGTCCAGCTAAAAAGGGGGAAAAAGCCAGCCGGATCTATCCGCAGCCTCCACGGGTACCTTCGCGATCAGCTCCCATGGGGGAGGCTGCCACGTCGCCATAGTAAGATGAAAACACCGCCAAGAATGGAATGCAGGAGACTGGACGAGCCCCGAAGTACCTAATAGACGGGGCCTCCTCTCACGCAGCCCGGTCAGTCAGACGCAGCAACACCAAATGTAAAAAGACGAGTTATTTAATTCCACCCGAGAGAATCTGCGGCGTAAATTTGGAAAGCAACTTTTACGAAATGAGATATTTTCTAAAATGTATCGAAATATTTATTGTTCCTTTTTCCGGCTTGCTGCCATTATTATATCATTTTTAATATCTAAGCGTTATTTTATGGCAATCATATGTATATATATATTTGTCGATTTATCTGAAACTGGTGTTTGAGCACCGACTCTGGAGGTGGGTACGGGAAACTGGTGCTGCTGACAATAAATGCGGTCCACAAGCCGCCGCCCCGCCATAAGCTCTCCAGTTTGGTATCTCGGGGTCGAGTCAGAAGCGATTTGACTAATGGCCTGGCCCTAAGAACTGGTGTTAGCTAACGTTTCTCCCGGAACAGCGAGATCGGATAAACGCGAAGTGGCCTCAGCGGGTGAAATGTAGTCGACCGAAAACTCGAGGGAAGTAAACGGCGGGATCTGCAGCAGAATGGGAAGCAGTAAGATGACCAAACCGGGAAAGAGACGCTTTTTTGCAGATTACGTCAGGTTTGAACTGTTTGGCGATAATCAAGGGACGCGTATAGCAGTCGGCGTGCCAACAGCTACAGTACAATTCTTGGTTCCTTTACAGGTACTTGAAAGACCCCGGATGAAGTTTGTTAATAATTAAGGCTTAATTCACCACATAACCCGAAATATAGGGAAAAAGGAAGAATGAACTCTGGCCGTTTCGTTTGTCTCCTCTTTAATACCTTTACCTATTAATGGGTGGAGTTGGTCATGTGAACGCTGTCCGAGATGTTTGGGAAAGCAATTCCGCCGGGAAACTCATTAAGCCCCCTAACCCTCACCGGCTGTTGGGAGGGTTAGGGGCACAAGTAGCAGTCTGAAAGGTCGGGACCACCCCCGCAAGCACCTCGACGAGAAGAGTTCAGCCAATTTAAATTCTGCGCACTTTCTCCCGAGCCTGTATAGACGACAGCGTAGCTCTCCTGCCAAGAAGGCGGAAAAAAACACCAGACAACTTCGCATGCGTCACAACTGTGCGTGCGGACGGAGTGAGGTCGTGCGGGGTCAGGGTGGCTGCACCAGCGTGACCTCTTATCCGCACTTATAAAGAAAACTAGAAAAAAACAAACAAAAAAAAAATAACGCGCGCGCAGGCAAAATGGCGGATTCTCTGAAGCATGAGTATATTTATCCAATTAATTTCTTAAATCCATCTGGTAGCTTGCGATTAGAAATTTGGAATTTAAAAAAATGGTACAGTATACTCCTAGAGCCAACGTCGACTTTACTGTTCCGTTAAGCCGGTTCTCTGTCCCGTTGTTAAAATGTTTCCGCCATTGTTCAGCCCGATGAGGGAATAACCGCCAGTCTGCACCCACAAACTTTGGGCAGTGACGTAATTCAGCACAGCTAACCTTTTTCTTTTACTTTTTTGCACCTTGTTCCTGGTCTTCTCTGTTAATTAGCAGGTGGTGGAATGAATTTATAAATCCATACGGATCCATACGAAATTTTTGCACTTAACTTTTTTTGTTGTTGTTGTTGTTGTTCGCGGTCAGAATATGATGGTCTGATTCGGAGCATTTGCCGTCGCTATATTACGTTATCCATCTATTTATTATTGATGGTGGGAAGCGGCCTTAATGCGCCTGCCACGTGTCACAAACCCATACCAAGGATAACGCGCTCTCTCTCTGTTCCTTAATATATTATGAAGCATTTCCATGCCGAGTAAGTCCGACGAGAAAACTGATGTTTGGTATAAATCTAATTTAGATTAAAAATAAATGCCCTCTGTTATTATCCGCACGCAACTACAGAGCGAAGGACGGGGCTGTGAGGAAGATTGCCCCATGTGACGGAACAGGAAAAACGGGAGCGAAAATTGTTTCCTTTCTTGTTTTTAATTAAATTTCTGTCCGACGGGAGGCGTCTGTCGGTTGTAAGGGTTAATGGCTGTAGAGTTCCGGTGTTAACGACCGGCGGCTGGTCCACGCGAAGAGAAGCGACATCTTTGAACACCGTGAGGTGTGTTTTCGTACGTTAATCATTTATGAAGTTTTATTAATTGATAATTTATAATATCAACAAAAAACGAAATTTTCCCTGATTACAAAGTTTAGAAGGGGAAAATGGGACGTGGGTGGACCAATAACAGATTTTAGTTTGGTTAATTATTAAACAAGTAAACAGTTACAAGCTAAATGATTTTTAGCACCACTTCATTGTACATTAAAAATGTATATCAAAACTTTAATATATAACTTAAAAAGAACAAATTATTTAACATATATATACATGAGAGATGGGGGAGAGGGAGAGAGAGAGAGAGGAGAAAATGGAGAGGGGGAGATGGAGAGGAGGGGGAGAGAGAGAGATGGAGAAAATGGAGAGGGGGAGATGGAGAGAGGGGGGAGAGGGAGAGAGAGATGGAGAGAGCAATGGAGAGAGGGGGGAGAGGAGAGAGATGGAGAGAGGGGAGAGATGGAGATGGTGAGAGAGGGAGAGAGAGAGATGGAGAAAATGGAGAGGGGAGATGGAGAGGGGGAGATGGAGAGAGAGAGAGAGAGATGGAGATGGTGAGAGAGGGAGAGAGGGGGAGAGAGAGAGAATAAATATGTTTTCATGGTGATATTGTAAATATGAAAAGCAAATTGTTTTGAGAGACTGTCCCTATCCCTGGGACTGCGCTGGTTCGGGCGCGGCTGCTATTTTCTAATCACCGATGGTTTCCGCGACTAAACATTAACAAGGAAATTCATCTTTTTCCTTTAGATCCCGCATTATTTGCTCAATGACCGCACGTTTCGCTGGCTTTCTATTAAAGCCATTATCGGCTGATGGGCAGCATGGACAAGTTCCATTTCTTCAAATTATCGGATAATTTATCGAAACCCTCCGCGGAATTGATTGTCTTTCGCTGTATTTCCCCTTTTTCTCCTTCACAAACCACCAATCGCTGGTAGCAATTAGAATTCCTCTGTTTACACAGGTCTGTTCGGCCCCGAGACTGTTGGGTGAGGGAAGGGGCCAACCTCCCCCAACTTGTTGTGGAGTTCTTGGGGGAGTGTTTGTTTTAGAACCGCGCTGAACCAGCGACCAGATATACCCAGGGGAACGAGCAGAGTTAAAGTTAAAGAAGAAGATGACGCTTACTTAATCAATAATCAATTCCGGTTAATAAGGGATTTTAAAAGTTCGGCTTAACTTCAGAACTGACAATAGCTGCTGTGTTTGGTTGCAAGCACTTTTCAGGTTTTACAAGGAAACTTTAAAAAAAAAATCAAATAATAATTATTTTCATCGCCTTTTATTTGACAGACCGATTATATATTTAGCCGTCTGATAGAGCAAAACCTGGTTTTTTTGACGATGGTATGAATGGAACGAACCACAAACACACGTGTTAAAGTAGGCAGAAGTAAACAGCACATCCGCATAGGCAGAGTTTGCTCATGCGCAATTCTGAATGGCGTTACATCACATGGCACTAGACATCCGGGGGGATCAGTGCCCGTCACGAAAAACGGGTGGACAAACACATGCGTCGTATCGCGGCTGCATAAATGATTTCGTCTCTTCTCTCTCTTCTCTCTCTCTCTCTCTCTCTCTCTCTCTCTCTCTCTCTCCATCACTCTCACTCCCTTTTCCTTCTGCAGTGCTGCCGATGAGTCTGCGACAAAGGCTGCGTGTTCGACAGGCTGAGATCAGGTCTGGGTGGCCGTTCAAGCACCTTGCTGTTGTTGTTTCGCCTTGCAAAAGCTCTTTCTTGTCGTTTTTTTTTTTTTCTGCTTAGAAGCGGAGCAGCCCACGGTCCCCGATACAGACATCTCCCACCTCACCAATGGAAATCGTTTATGCGGACGGCGGAAAACCCAGAATTGCCATTAGCAGACGACATTAAACCTGGGAAAAATACAATATTCCAGCTTCGTCCAACATGCGCCTGGGAAAACTGCTGCCTTATTTAAACGGCCAATAAACAAATATTCTTCTTGACATTTTAGAAGACGCATATATATATATATATGTAAAGAAAGAACCCCCGTGGCTCTGAGTACAATGTCTGCCACTGAAATCATCCGTAAACATTTAAAACTGAGATTTTCGGTTTAGTTTATGAACTTGAAAATAAAAGACTTGAACACACCTACAAACATAACACACACCTATACACACACCGATACACACACCTACACACATACATACATACATACACACACACACCTATACACACACATACGCACACACGCACACACCAATAACATACACACACGTCTACACACACGCCTACACTCACCTACACATACACACACAACACACACCTAGACACACATACACACACGTCCACACACACCTATACACACATACAGACACATACACACCTACACACACACCGATACACCACACCTACACACATACACACACGCTCCTACATACACACACACCTATACACACATACACACACCTATACACCACACATACGCACACACGCACACACCGATACACATACACACACGTCTACACACACGCCTACACTCACCTATACACACATACACACACAGATACACACACCTACACACATACACATACGTCCACCCAACACCTATACCACCTACACACATACACACCTACACACTCACACCACACCGATAACACCACCCCTACACACATACACCACACCGCCTACATACACACACCTATACACACACCGATACACACACCTACACACTCACACTCACAGTTATTTTTTGTTACGAGTAAAAATGAGCTAATTTTTATGCTTTAATAAAAGCCAGGACTCGACAGTCAGCGAGCCACGGAGTAAGTAATACTTGCTATTTGTGTTTGTTTGTATTACTGACTGATTATTCAGGCCGTGTGAAGAGAGAAGATTTAAGGAATACAAACCCTGTCATCCGATTAATGTGGACACCTTCCCACGCTGCGAAGCTCAACACCCCCTCCCTACCAGTCACAGAAAAGAAGCTACTAAGCACACAAGTTGTACGTTTTCTAGCAGCCGAAGCGTTAAAAATCTGGGCATTATTTACAATGACTGATAAATCTTGAGTAGCAAAACTGCGACTTTAATGACCATAATTTCTTTAGAATTTCCCCTAAATTAAACACCATAAACTGACGCTTTATAACCACGTAAATGTGAAAATAGTGGCGCCATTTTTCGGCGGTGTCGCGCCTCCTCCTATGTCCAGCCGGCGAATTCCTTATCAGGTGATTATCATTTTCAGTGGATTTACGCTTTAAGATACAGGGTATATTTTCGTCATGGTACGATAAACGTTCAAGCTGCATCGCAACGACCACCCACACCCCGCCGCCGCCGCCGCCGCCGCCACAGTTGTCTCCCTTTAAAAATGGGTGTTTCTAAAAATCGGAAGCGTTTCTTTCCTTTATTTCTTTTTTGATAATCACTGGCAGTTATAGATTATCCCCCACCCACTCCTTTTTTTTTTGTTATAGCTAGAGATCGGTGGATCAGCGCGTCGTGTCCGCTGCAAGACTCCGCAATATCGGAACACAAGGGGGCAGGCACCCTGAGAATCGTGATCAATGACAGTTCCGGAAACTCAGCCACACTATGGCGACAGAACAGAGAAGCCGAGATGCCCTCGTCGGGGGAACTAACTTATTACAATGGCGCAGTGTGTCAGGGAAGCGATTTGATAATTAATAAGGCTTTTGAGAATACGTGTTTTGACAGGAAATGGGGGGGGGGAAATATTAACAAGGAAAACTGATTTCCACTACGCTCGAGTAGCTTTGAGGTAATTACTAAATGGCGCCCGTAAAATCGATGTAAAGGAGAAGTATTTGGGAAAATGCGCTTTTCGGATGTGATTTTTAGGCGTAAAAGAAGAAGAAGAAAAAAAAAGGACATTTTTCTCGGTTTGAAGGCAAATTTAACCCCAAACCAAAATATCTCATTTTTTTTTGGGGGGGGAGAGAAGCTTCTCTAATTGTAGAAAGAAAGAAAGGAAGAAAAAAAACGGAACTGGTGGGTGGGGGAGGGTTAACCGCGACGTATTTTCACCGTAAACCATCCTGTCTCGGAACTCGTGGATCCGACTTCGCTTCCCTTTATTAGAAGGCAACGTTCGAAATCTCGGTCATTATCGATGACCCGGCCGTAAGCGGGACGGATGCCGCGGTCGGAGAACTGTTTACGACCGTCGTACTTGTCTTCTGAAACTTATTCGCTATAAAGAATAGAAAGACTGGTTTACACTACCGCCACCGTGCCCATTAATGTCCCGTTTATCCGTGGAAACCACCAGAGGAATGCGAGTCCCACCCTGCACAGGTCAGGGTTATTATGCGAAAAGTGTTCCTTTAAATGTTTTTGAAACGAACCCCGAACCTATTTTTTGGTCAACCTAAAGCAAAACGCCCAAAAAATTATTATATTATTATTATTATTATTATTATTATTATTTATTATTATTATGTTGTGTTGTTGTTGTGGTTGTTGTGTTGTTGTTGTTGTTGTTGTTATTATTATTATTATTATATTATTATTATTATTATTATTATTATTATATTTTAAATGAAGAAATAAAACCATAGGCAGTTTCTTTATTTCTCCTTATATTTCATAAATTTAAAGCTCAAAGTTTTTGGTTTTTTCTTATGATTTATCTACGTCATCTCTCCTCTTTTAGGGTACAGAACATTTTCATTTTTCTATTGATTTTCTTATTACAGAATGAAAACGTAGGTTTTCTTCGAAAGCGAAATCGTCGGTTAACAAGATGTTCGGTGAAGGAGAACAGTGAAGTGGTCCAGGAAGATAATATTTTGGGAGAAAAACAAATCGTTTATTTCCTTTGCCTCGGTCTTCACCGGCATCGGCAAAAACTGGAAATCAGGAATCGATCAGTTGATGGCGATTAAAAAGTACCTGGCTTCGTTTCGTCTCGTTTCGTTATCGCAGAAATGGAAATGGATTTATTATCTTTTGGTGGGTTTGGTGGTGGGGGGGGGGAAGAGTGAGTTAGCTCCTTAACGAAGACCGGTCGTATCTAAAGCTATTTCGTTTGGCAAACTTAACGTCGATAACTCAGCACGGCTGACAGCCGAGGTTTTCCACGAGTCTAGGGGACATCGTGGTATCGGAAACCCGGAACGGCGATCAACACGTGATAAAGGCTGGAATAGAGAACCAACCGATTCTTCCCTGTTATCTGGAACTGTGCAACATCACCTTAAAGTCAAAATAAACCAAACCCCCCCCCCACTCTTTTGGGGAGATTGCAAGGATTCTACAAATATTCGGTGTATTGACTTGAAACATCCAGCGTAATTTGAAGCAGTCAACTCTTTTGGGAAATGGATGAAATGTGGACAAAGCGCAAATAATTTGGATGCATTAGTCATCGCTAATGGAGATTGGGTAGAATTATCTATTTCGTAGCCGCAACACGTTGTCTTTATGGATATCTAAAGATGATGGCTTCAAATATGGAATTAATCGATCTCGTTCGTTCATATGTAGCGTCGCGTGTATTTTGGTAAGAAAAGACGCCAGTTCACTCTCAAGACCGATTGTCCTCAACTTATTTGCTTATCTTCGCCCATTGTCGAAGTGAAAAGTGCCAGCGGCGGATCGTACACTGCTGGCTGGCAAGGGAGGTAATGCGGGGTTATCCACTCCGAGAGGGGCCCGGGCACTGCCGACTTCGGCAGACAGGTCGCTGCTGAAGCTGGCAACTACGGTACGCGCCAGAGTCCGCACGCGATACTCTCCTGGACTTCGAGGGTTGTGCTTAGTTAGTTCTTCCGTGTTTACTACCAGTAATTTGCAAATGAATCTTACTTAGGATAAAGAGGATTAACTGTATCCCCGGATACGCTAGCGCGACCGACACCCAGCGGATGCGTATTAATCAAGAGTTAGTTATATTAACCTGTCTCATCGCCTAAATCTGCCGTGTAGCTAGCGGATTCTTTGTTTAATCCATCACACACGACAGCCCGGCCTCTTCCGCCGCTGCCTTTGTTATAATAAAGTAACTCTTTTCGGGCGAGTGGGAGAGCTCTCAGTCAGCGAATACACCGTGTCGTCAAAATAGTATTCAATTCGTGTTTTATACAGTAATATGAGCGATGATTAACTTTTGCCATCAGCAGCGCAAATTCTACCATCGCGATGACAAATTAACCCCCTACTCCTTGTCTTTCAAAACGATCACAGCTGACGTAGATTCGCTGATTAATGGTAGCAATAAATCGATTTATTATATATATGTGTGTGGTGTGTGTGGTGATTATATTATACGGAGAGAATCCAATACGGCGGAAAGCCAAGCCTAATTAATATTTATTAGTACCGACTGGCTGTACGTTATCGTGCTGCCAGTTTATTCGCAGCCTTGCCATGTTTTTAGATAGCATTAAGAGCTGCATAATTTCTCTTTTGTGAACTGGACGGGTTTTAAGCATAAACGTTGAGAACATTTGATCGAACAAGTCTTTTTTTTAACCCCCCCTCCTCCTCCACATTAGCCTAATTTACCATTAGAGGACTCGACTAATCTAGGCAGTCGAGTTTCTAACCGTGTCATCCGCGAGCGCGAGAGGGCGCTGACGGCGGCCAGGACCACGCGCTCTCGTATCTTGTAGACAAGGGCTGCTCATCAATATTTATATTCGACTAGGTCCAGCCAAGCGTGTTAATTCAAATATCCCTTGCATCCGCACGCATCCAGATTCATCTGACGGAAGTTTTGCTCAACAAATTATTCAATGAAATTAAGCAAACAAGAAATGTAAAAAAAAAAAACAAAACATTATTACGGACTGACGGTTGCATGCATATTTGCTTTGTCCACAAAACAGGCATAGATGGCGCAGGGGCGAACTGTCCGCCCCGCAGTACGACGACGACGCGTCAGAGATTAGTGATGTGGTATCACGCCATACGAGTTTCCAAGAGGTGTGGGGCTGGAGTTGTGCAACTGGGCTTGTGGCACCGAGGAAGTCGCTTTCAGAAGATAAGCTAAAAGCCGAGGTAAAATTAGTAAGAGGAAGGGGGTATCCTCTGTTGTCAGCAGTTATAGGGTTAATTTTAATGGCGTTATATCGAATCTAGATTATTCGAAGCATTTAAAAGCAGGTTAAATTATCCAGTAAGGAGCTTAAGGGCTTGGGTTACCTTGGAAAGGAGAAGAAAAAAAGAAAACCTGTTGAAATACCATTTAAAAATAAGGTACAAAAAGTTGGATTGGTTTGTTTCATTTTATGAGGGAAAGTTGCACAGAAATGACTAAAATCACCGGAAGTTTAACAGTGGGCGTTGTGTATCTAGTCAGGATGCTAATAATTAGCTCAAGTTAAAATATTGATCACAAGGTATCGTTTAGTCATAAAGATAACCGAATTGGTGCATTCCCATCGGGGACTTTGTGTACCTCCCTCTTGTTCTTTAAAACTCTTTTGAAGCAAGGTTGGTAACAAGTGGAGATAGCAGAGCTTCACAGTCGTATAAACTGATTTGACGGACGACAAGATTCCTGTCGTCTTTCTCTTTGACATGAAAGCTCGCATGTCGCTACCGCGAGAGGCGCTCACCCATCGAATGACGACCGAGCGTCTCGTGACGTCATCTGTCTTTGTCACGGTTGGCTGTTCTTGCTACCGCGAGAGGCGCTTACCCATCAGATGTCTACCGAGCATCTCGTGACGTCATCTGTCTTTGTCACGGTTGGCTGTTCTTGCTACCGCGAGAGGCGCTTACCCATCAGATGTCTACCGAGCATCTCGTGACGTCATCTGTCTTCGTCACGGTTGGCTGTTCTTGCTACCGCGAGAGGCGCTTACCCATCAGATGTCTACCGAGCATCTCGTGACGTCATCTGTCTTTGTCACGGTTGGCTGTTCTTGCTACCGCGAGAGGCGCTTACCTATCAGATGTCTACCGAGCATCTCGTGACGTCATCTGTCTTTGTCACGGTTGGCTGTTCTTGCTACCGCGAGAGGCGCTTACCCATCAGATGTCTACCGAGCATCTCGTGACGTCATCTGTCTTTGTCACGGTTGGCTGTTCTTGCTACCGCGAGAGGCGCTTACCCATCAGATGTCTACCGAGCATCTCGTGACGTCATCTGTCTTTGTCACGGTTGGCTGTTCTTGTTGCCGTTGTTTCCGATGTTTGTATAGCCGGCCTCTTTTTTAATTTATCCTCTGTCGGTTCCGAATTACCCTGGGGGGTAAGGTTGCGGCGAACGACAATTCCGCTCGCCGGCACGGTGATCGAGTGCTCGGCGAAGTTCACGAAGACGTAATTACTTCATCTGGAGTCGGCTGGAACAACGACCTCTGAAATAGCCGCGAAATGGAAAAATTATACGGGCTTCGGGTAGAAATGGTGCGTGGGAAAAGATGATGAATATAGGAGATAATTAAGTTTAACAAATAATATTAGGCATCCTGGGCGCGGATATTGGTTTGATGAAGAAGTGAAAAGCAGCTTTGCGTGATGTACATGGCAAGTGTAAGGAGAAACGGTCCATGTGGGCAGAGACTCAAGGAAATCTCTAACTCACGCCGCCTTCAGAGAGACCGCCCGTCCCAGGAGAACTCTTTCCCCACCCTTAAGGCGTTTGTTGAGTTCTCAGATAGAAGTCCTTCCCGAGAAAAGGCTAAACCTATAAAAACGTGATATAAATTGTAAACCGCATGTTTTTATTTAGCACTAATTAGTCTTTTATTATTATTATTATATATACATACTTTTCTTTCTTCTCATTTGCATGTCTATTTGCTGAGTTTTAAACCTTTACACACACACACACACACAGAGGGAACCACGTGACATTACTTTCGTTATCGGTCTGCTTGTCGCTGCTGTTGTTCTGGGTTGAAAGACCAAACAAAAGTAACAGCGGATTATCCATCAGATTAGAAACTCAAGCAATCTCTTGACTGTTTCAACCATTACACACGTAAACAAAATGGAATTTTAATTTGGCATCTCGGATAGTACTTTATCTTATGAACCTGGATGCGTGTAGGTTTGGTTTTCATAAACAAAAGCTGGCCATGTTTACAGGTTTGTTTTTATCTTAAATTGTAAATAAATAAGATTTTCATCACAACAAATCGCGTGCCATTCTGCAGGCCACCAACAATATGAAGAAACTATCCCACTTTTATTTTATTTCACTGTTTCTAAACATGATCCAACAATAAAGTGTCACATGACCAGTAAAAATCCAACGGTCTGGGCATTGGTTTGAAATCGACAAACACATATGATCAATATGATAGCAGAAATCTTCAGAAAAAAATTATTTCTATATATAAGATCTAAGTTTTCCAGAAATATTTGGTTGACCAGGAAATCGTCTACATTTTCGACATTTATTGTTTAAGAGATATAAGAATCTTGTCAGATGATAAACCTCCATCATCCCGTCTTTCACTCTGATCTCATCCATAACTTTAACAATTTTTCGTTATCTACTTTAGAAAGTCCTGTCATAATAACTTGCGCACCTGCTGTTATTACTATATAGTCTTGCAAAAATACGGCAACCAGTATAAAGAAATTCTTTATGTTAGAATCGGTCAGCTCTCTCTTGCAGCATCAGGATCTTTTTTGTGAAGCATTGAGTCAACAAGATTTTGTATCACGGGCTGATCTAGGTTTTCCCCATATCTGTGTGAGACAGCTTCTCGTAATTTTATCGTGGTGGCAAGATGTGCACTGGATCCCTCTTAGCAGAAATCCAAATTCTCGCCTCGTTGCTCGATCGGACGCATATCAGAATTTTTGGATACCCAGAGCGGAAGTTTACAGCATTGAATCCTTGATTTGTTTTCCAGACTGAGGTTCCACAAGATGGGTGGCAGGTAGCCACTATCTTTCTGAAAAATATGAGCACTGACTCGCATTATGTCTCCTTGTTGGCACACTCGCGAAAGATATGCGTGTAAAATGGCAACGTATCCGGAAGAATTTATACAACCTTCCACAAACATCATTCCATTTTCATTTATCCTACGCCAGATTGCAACCCACACCATGACACTCCGGCCTCCACACTCGACTAGAGCCATTAAGCTTTCGTCAGATCTTCTCCAAACCAAAGTGCGATCTTCAGATGTAATTTGCCGAACCCCAGACTCATCGGAAAAGAATACAAGACAACAATGCTCGAAAGTCCTGCCAAGCATTTCTCCGACTAGACCTTTACGAAGCGTTTCATTCCTATTGGACAAAAAAGGGGGGAATTCTTACTCGATACTCACTCCACTCACTCTCTGTATCCAAGTCGATAAAGACGACGTTGGACAAATTCTTTGGTTCGTTTCCGTTGAGTGGCCAATGGCAGCAGAAGGAATTTGTCGGTGACCGTGGACGCAGCGGCACGTCCGATAGTACTGGCCACAGGTTGAGACCATTAATAACTCTGAACGGCCTACAGTAAGACCTCGGGTAAACAGAGTGATACCGCAGCAGGACTCACCTGTTTTTCGTCAAGTTAATAGTGCGCACTAGTTACCTGCTAACCTATAACGTCCGAGTATACACAATCACACCTGAGATATATCAATTTCGATCAGATGCATTTATTTTCTTTAAGGTAATCGAATTAAAATATGACAGGAACCAAAAAAAAAGAAAGAAAAAGCAATGGCCATGAATGCGGTTTCTAAATTGTTTGGTGCTATTAATATTAACGGATCTTGTTGGTAATTTATTCAATCCAGAGACAATTGCATTACTTTAAGAAATAATAAATCGACACAAATAGCAGAAAGCTGGACTGTGTTTTTTTATGGGGAAACATATTAATGCAAACCCGCTGGTTTCCTCAACGATGACGTCAGCGTTAGATTTTGGAGAGGCAATTTTCGTGTAGAATCAAATGGTGAATTTCAAACTGCCTGGTTAGTTTGTTACGCGAAGTTTTACGGCTGACGAATTCTTTTCGCAAAGCTCCCTTTTTACTTCCTCTCTTGACGAAGTTCCTCCTGTCATGTGGCCTTTCCTTTTGCTTCGTCACACCAGCGGCGAGCGGAGACAGGAAGTTTCTTAAACCCAGTCTTTCGAGAGCGCATCCATCAGAGCGAGCGCACTTGCTTTCTTAATACTTGGCAACCGGATATCGCATTTTTCTTTCTGTTTCTATTATTTATTTTTATTTTTTTTACTGAGAACGTTATAATTTACGCAGAAATGAAAGAAATTAAAAAATAAAAAAAAACTCAACTGATTTATACTCAGGAAAAGAAACGGCTGTCTGTCGTGAAAGGTGAGAACTCACCCAGCCGTCCGTGTGTCTGGAGACATTATTTGGCGTTAACGACGCTCCATTCGATACGTTATGGGGGTCTTACAATTCCAGATACCGACTGAAGGAACGTTCCCTGACTATCGTGACAGAGCCTCTCTCTCTCTCTCTCATTCTCTCTCTCTAGCTCTCGCTCCCTCGTTAACTGACATCAATCTCTCTCTTTACCGACGTCATCTCTCTCTCTCTCTCTCTCTCTCTCTCTCTCTCGCTCCCTATGTCTGACATCATATCTCTCTCTGTACTGACGTCATCTCTCTCTCTCTCTCTCTCTCTCTCTTCTCTCTCTCTCTCTCTCTCTCTCTCTCGCTCCCTGTACTGACGTCATCTCTCTCTCTCTCTCTCTCAATCTCTCTCTCTGTCTCTCTATGTCTCTCCTCTCTCTCTCTCGCCCTGACTGACGTCATCTCATCTCTCTCTCTCTCTGTCTCTCTCTCTCTCTCTCTCTCGCTCCCTTACTCATCATATCTCTCTCTCTGTACTGACATCATATCTCTCTCTCTCTCTCTCTCTGTACTGACATCATATCTCTCTCTCTCTGTACTGACATCATATCTCTCTCTCTCTGTACTGACATCATATCTCTCTCTCCGTACTGACATTCCTATCTCCTCTCTCTGTACTGACATCATATCTCTCTCTCTCTCTCTCTCTTTACTAACTTCCATTCCCAATTCAGACCTCGTTTGCACCGCTGTCAAGTACTCGATCAAAGGTCGGCTCAGTTCGTTCTTCACCGAATGTATTAAAGAACCAAAGGACAGCTGATGAATTTTCAGTGGCCGTAGTTTCACCGTCAGATCCCGTTTACAACGTGGCACGTAAGGGGACAAAAATGCCTCGGTTCGATCGCGGCCCTCAAGATTTAATACGGTCGCCCGGTTGGCTGTAGCCGGCTTGAGATTTAATCTTCTACTAACTCCATTGCAGCTGCAGCACAGCTGGTAGTGCCGAAAAATGAACCAAATACGTAAATACTCGCAGATGAAGACCTAACATCAGCGCAAATGAAAAAAAAAAAGAAGAAAATAGAAAGGTCATTTAGGCAAACCACCTGGGGCTAGTTGTCACACGGTAAAATTGTTACAGCACCGGTAATTCCTGATTAAGAGTAGTCGAGGCTATGATCGACGTCATGCGACGTGTAGTCGAGGCTATGATCTACGTCATACGCTTTCGCCTTATGGCGACGTCGAGTATAGCCTCGTTATAGCTTAATTGGGAATTACCGGTGACGTAACAACTTAGTCCAGTAATAACTAGTCCACCCTCCCGCCTCCCCCTACCACTAACACTCTGTTGGGCTGTCTCTCTTCATTTCGCGTCAGACCTTTGTTAACAGAATAAATTTGACTTGTGTTGCTGTACTAATTCCGTATAAGCTCGAGTTATGCGTTTGTCAGATAGCGCAGCAGCGAGGCCGCCCACGGACCGGCATTGGGTCGAGAACACTCCGCCTTATTGACAACACATTAAGCACGAAAATCTAAATCTCCATTTTAATTTCCCAGCGGAATTCACCGCTTGGCTGGGACGACAGGGACGATTCAGAATCGAAGTACATCTTCCCCCTGACGGCTTAGTGCTGCCACGGAGGATTCAAAATTGGACCGGATATGCAAATTTTTTTTTTAACTAAAGCGCTAATTTTCAGATTTCTTAAATCATTAACCATGTCTAAAACAAATTACCTTCTGTAGAGTTTCTTCTGTCTTTCCCTTCCTGTTTCAACTTTCATTATAGAACTTTGCGGGTTTTCATTTATCATCACTAACGGTTACTTTGACTTGCTTTAGTTTCTATGTCGTTGTCGTCTTGTTACTGTCGGAACTAATCTCCTTGTTAGTTTCGTGAAGACACCTTCACCCGTCATAGCTACGAACTTTTCCCTTTTACGAATTCCTGTCTTGAATTCGAAACCTTCAAGGCATCTCACAGAAATGACCAAGAAAGGGGGGATGTTGGGGCATCAGACTTGGTGACAAAGCGAGTAGCTGTTTGGGTATAGTTAGTGCTTTTGAGCGATGGTCAAGGTACACGTCAGTCGAGATACCTTAGTCACCGAGCGCACATGCAAGGTGTTTCTATCAAACTAAAACATGTGGCCAAGCAGAAGTGAAAGCAGGCTATCCTGTCGGATTACATATCGCTAAATAGTCAAAACCATTTAAGGATAGAGAATTTGCGAAGGATTGTATAAAAGATGTTGTGCAATGCATTTGTCCAGACAATACCTGTGTTGTGTCTATCAGTTCTATTTGTTCACTCAGACAGTCACTCGCCGCGCTTCCCAAAGAATGATAATCGCCCTGAACACCTGAAAAGCAGGTCTGCAGATTTTTTTTACTCTTCATTGTCAGCCGATGAGACCACGGTTAAGTGATATATTTTAATGTTAATAATTATACTTGGCGTTCACATGGTTGCAGAATCAGAAAAATTGGTAACAATGGTAAGATTTCATAAACCAATAAAAGGTATCGAGTTATTGAATGCCATTAAAAACATATTGTTGAGTCGCAGTCTGGATGCTGACAGATTTTGTGGATTAGCCACTGACGGCGCCACTGCCATGATAGGAAAGGAAGTATGGTTTAGCTGGACTGGTGAGAGAAAGGCTTCAAAAGAATAAATAATGTGGTTGTTCCAGCTGTTAATGTCATTAGATCTCGTGCTTTGGATCAAAAGCCATTCAAGCAGTCCCTTAAAGAAAGTGATGCTGAACACCGTGATTTGCCTAATCATACTGACGTCAGGTGATTAAACAACGGGAAAGTTCTAGAACGTTTGTTTGGACTATGGCTCAAATAAGCAGATTTATGCAAAAAGGTATTTGAGTTAACAGATGGTGAATGACTTGCAGACCTAGAATTTTTTGGTTGAGATTATGAAACTCTTTATTCGTCTCAATGCCCAATCACAAGGCTCTGGTTGACTTGCACATTAAACATTTGGCAGAATAAAAGCATTTCCCACCAAATTACTGCTGTCTGTAGACCACTTTCAGATCTGTAATTTGGCAGTTTTCCACTTTGCAAAATTTCACAACAAACAGAGAAGTTTCAGTAACCGCCGGCTGCACAAAGTGTGTAACATTAGTACACAAATTAAAAGCCGAAGTTGATAACAGGCTTAAGGATTTCCGCTAAAATGAACCAGAAGTGAAAACTTTGTAAATCCGTTTGATGCCGGTCCTGATGATGTTCCGAAATAATCGATCTGCATCAATGCGATGTAAAGTTTTTAAAAAAAGGTTTACAGAAGTTATTTTAAAATGTTTCACATATTTGCTGCCAGAGAGATTTCAAAACTGCATTATGTTTGTCCAAAGAACGGATTTGGAAATGCATATAAACGTAAATAAATATTTTTTATTTAAAAAAAAATTAATAAAACTAGACATAGATCACTGGTATCAGATCAAAATCTGGGAGCTGTACTGAGGCTAACTACGACAAAAGAAAGATTGGTACAATTTTAAAAAGCAAGCAAATACAAATTGTTCTTTAACTATACATCTCGTAGATATTACTATTCGAGACTGACAGGCTAAATATTGGTCACAACCAATGTCAGCTTTAACATTAACAATAACAGAAGCACGTATAATGTGAGTATTTTATTTTTCTATGTATGTACGCACGTTTGACTATAATTCATTGCATTAATAATAAACTAATGAATTACTTAGATTCATAATAATCAGCAATGACTGTGTTTCGATGCTGATTACGAAGGGTTAAATAATAGTCTGGTTCATCAATTAAACGGTTGGAAAGCCCTGATCTAAACAAAAATTACTGCCGTCATTCTCTCCATCTTCTCTCTCTCTCTCCCTCCCCATCCATCTTCATCTCTCTCTCAATCTTTCTCTCTTTCTCCATCTCTCTCTATCTCTCTCTCTCCATCCTTGTCCACTCTCTCTCTCTCTCTCTCTCTCTCTCTCACTCTCTCTCTCTCTCTCTCAAATCAAAGTCATGAGAACGGGTTTCACTGACTGTAGTCGTGTCGAGCCAGAGAGACAGAGCGACTTCCATTGAAGTCGATGCGCACCGATACAAAGCACTACAAAGGCGTGAGATTCCACCACCAGGGAAACTGTTGTTGGCCCAGTGGCTAACTACCGGGGCGCCAAGTTCGAAAGTGTGATTCCAGGTTTGGACCGGCTCAGTATGGCCCCACGACCCGTCGTTCGGATTTCTTCTCACAGCACTTAAAAATGATTGAGAAACATTGGGATTTTCCATTCGAAGTAAGAAGTGCCTGCCCTGGATACACGCCGCAGTACGCCCCCCCCCCTGACCAGGCATATCTCCAGTGTGAGGTTACCTCCTTTGTTTAGACCGATGTGCGACAGGAGATCTGCCGGAAGCGCCGGTGAGGATGATGGGTTTTCAAAATGGCGTTCGTGCATGCAGTGAGCTTTTGCTCTTTTGTGTCGGTAGGATCTACGCTGGGTTTTCTTCTTTCATTCCTAACCAGAATAGTTATACTCGGTTCCTTTTCACATAAAATTTCATTCTGACCTTCCTTCACGCAGGCGCAAGACGGTTCTTTGCAATCCTGACCACGATACTTTGAAAGGTTATAAGCGCCCTCTTTCGGTCGGTCTTCCAAATACGGAAAACCGTGAATGGGCTTTAGAATACACCTAAAGGTTTACATATAGAATCCTGAACGGGCGATCTCATGTCTTCTAAGTCTGAGATAACAGAACGGCTGATGTCACGTAAAGGAAAGAAAATTAATCCACACTTATGGCAGACTATAGTGAAAATATACTTAGCCATTATTAATTTAAAACATGAAATAGCGACGTTGCTCGTACACTAATTTTAAAAAGTGCGAGTAGTCCAGACTTGTGTAGATTTAAATTATTGCAGACGAAGAGAGTTTTTGTCAACGGGAATGCTTTCCAATATGAAAAGAACATTTTAAACAATTTCCACAATAATTTAGCTGTCCCCTTTTTTTAAAAATCTCTAATCCTATTTAGAATTCCCTTCTTTTCTGAGAATCTCACCGAACGGTTTATCAATTTGAGGGCAAAGAAAAGAAACAACCGACAACTGAAATTTATTTTTTCTAAAAAACAAAAATTGAAACTCGCCGAAAATATTGAAAGATAACTATTTTGGAGCTTTCCCCTACAGTAAGTTACAGTATGAAGTCTCCCGGCACGTGATTCGTTAAATTACCATGCCCTGCTGGCGACTGGTGCCATTCACGAAAGACTATTAATCATGTTGGGAGTTAAGCTAAGCACTGAGATGTCATCCTATAATTTTGGTTATTGACCCGAGGTAACCAAAGTCAACGTTGTTGTTGTTGTTGTTGTTTTCTGTATTCATTTGTTACTGACTTATTAATGGCCGGTGCTTTTGGAGGCCATAGTTTGTAGTTATATTTCTTTCTTTTAGGTAGCTGTGAAGGATAACGTCGTCGTCTTGACCTCCCCAGAGAAACATTACGCATTAATTCTTTGATTTCACTGCCCTGCCAGTTCCAGAGATTTTCGCTACAAGGTAAATATCGTTATTAATTTTATTTCAGAATTTCTATTGTTTTTTTAATTCCTTTGTTCGTTTTATACAAGAGTTTTAATGGTGGATCGTTGAAACTACCACTGCTTACCCAGTGGCGCAACTTCCCTTACAAAGTTACAATTACCTCTTCAAGAAAAGCTTGCTTTTAAAACTTTATGCATCGATGTAAGTGCAGTGTTTAAGAAAAAAAATTTAGAGTATTTAAAAAAATATTTTATTAAATTTAAAATCGCAATACAAACCGAGAAAATTTTAAAATAGCTTTCAAGCTGTAGGCAATTCCACGAAGAGAATCAATTGCATCTGCGGGATCATATCACTGTAACAAATTCACAGCATGATGGTTGACGTCTCTGCACTTTTTTCTCACTCCTCCTCATCCTTATTAATTTTTTTTAAAGTTGCTTTTAGAAATTAATTTCATTAAAACTCGGCGAATTTAAACTTTCGAAATATTTCAACCATGCGTAGTCAGAGACGTAGCTCTTCTGCCAAAAACGCCACGAAAGGAACCTGTTGACGTCACCGATGTGCATACTATTGCTGTGCGAATTTGCTCTGTTGGTATCTAATTCTGAGTCCGTCAAGCCGCAGAGATATTCTCACGTTGGAATTATTCTCTCTCTGCCATAATTTTTTTTTAAAAATGCTTAATCTGTAGCCATTAAACTTTACTGCAACTAAAATGTCTGGCTTCACAGGGTCTGACCTCGCCATGTTTTCAACTTTCACTTATGAAAACCAATTATTACGTGCAGTTGGCAACTTTTCTGATAATTTTATCATTGAAACTTGTTTACAGATTGTGGTGGTATATGCTGAAACCATGTGGGTTTGACCTTACCTGTAAGAGGGAAGTCATTTAATCTTTTTCCAGCGAGTAAAAGTGCAATATTTACGTCATAGCCGAACCTCGGGCAAACAAAACTAAGCCCAAGAGGAACGATAACTGTCGAATCTACAAACAAGGTTCTGCGTCTCATCCATCGATACTAACGGTGTTACATCAGCCATGTAGCATGTAAGCTGGTCAACGGTTCTATTGACCAAAACTTGCACGAGCACATCCACAGCAATTTTCGGGGTTATAAAAGTGTTTATTCTTTTATTATTTTGAAATTTCTCGCTTTTACTGTTGTATTTTTTTTCCCCAATAACAGAGCGGAGCATCGATTCTGCATCGTCGCTGAGGAAAATTCCGGAAGAAAATTCGGGACGGGGACTTTGCCAACGCCACCGTTCGATAAAACCTCGCACAATATCGGCCGCTGTTGGAGAGTCCGCCCTGCACAGGTCTAAGCGGCCGATTGCCTACGAATTATGGACCGCGCCATTCAGCTCCGGTGAGGGTAGAGATGGGGCAGCGAAACTTCACACCATGAACAGGCCGTTAGACAGAACTGGACACACCCCGTGAGCGTATCGCGCCATCTCGCGGCAGCCTCTCGATCCTCTCCCCACGTGGTGAATACAGCGCCAAAATTTGCATGCGCCGCGACCTTCTCTTCCATCCTCGCTTCAGATTGGATTTTGGCTCCGACTCGGGACTGTCAGCTAAAAGAGCGGTTTTCTGGGGGGGGTGTTGTATCCTTACCAGTCTCTGCTGGAAGCCTACGTAGTTGATTCTTATGACATTCGCGCACCCTGACCGTTTTCCGAGAGCTCGCGAGTTCTGCGACTCTTCCCACGAGTGGACGCCATAACGTGTGGCTCCGGCATCGGGAGACTAGGATATAGCAACACGGCGGGCGTAGGAGGCCCCTGGCGGGACGTTTCGGAACGAACGAAGCTAACTTCAGCAATGTTTCCTGACGCATACTAAACGCCGCAGATATTGGACCGAGATCGTTTCCCCCCCCCAGACGAGTCTCGCAATTCAGGTCTGTGTATTCGCTGATGGCGGCCCGCGCCCCCCCCACGGCTTCTACTCAAAACGGCGACAGCGTGTTTCCGTTGTACCGCCACACACCGATCTTCGCAGTCGACTGGCTGTTTCTAGCCGCAGTGATATCTAGTCGTCATTCGGCTCTCGGTCTCCTGCAGCGACGTGGACTGTACCTGACGTTCCAACGGAATAACCCGAACATCTTGCTCTTACCACGATCGAACATATCTACGGTTGGCTAGAGCGTCGTCGTTGCCACCGTGACATAGTTACCCCCCCTCCCAACACACACATAGACACAGACAGAGACCCGCCAGCAGCACCACAAGAGGAAATGAAACAGCCCGAACGTGTCGAATGTGCGCCCCAGTCGTCCATGGTCAGCAGTCTTCATACACGCGCAGTAGGAAGAAGTAGATGGACAAACGAGTAAATCCATTCTCGAAAACCCTTCGCTTTGCTCCATTCAAAGATGCGGCTATGAAACGAAGGACCGTGTCATGGATGTTCAGTAATGTTCAAACAATGGAATAAATAAACAAAAGTGTGTGCGAGAAGTTTTTTTTTTAATATACTGGTCCACTCAAAGAATCGAAACACCGTGTAATGTTTGCGATTTCTGTACATGTGTGCGGCACAGAATATCTGAAAGCAGAAACGTTTGGATCCGCAACTTTGTTTCATCTGTTCCTTTGAAGAAATGCGAAAAGTATTAAATGTTGAGTTTCTTTTATTATCGTTTTCAGCTGTTCTTTCTTCAACCTTTAGAATCTCTGTTCACTTGTTCATGTCTGAACCTATGGTTTTCGTCAAGACCTTAATGGGAGGGGGAGTCATTGCAAAGAAAGTTAAACTTGATTGATTTTTTTTTTAAAAATCAATATACAGTGCTTGTAATTTTATTGGGAAGCTCATGTTTTTTTATTGTATTCTTTCAAGCTTCTTTTTTCTTTTTCGCATTGCAAAAGTTCTATGACCACACTAAAAGACAAATTTCTAATGACTTCACATCGGATCTAAAGCTGCGAAAAATTACAGAAATAAAAGAAAAAAGGAAATCAAACCTTCCACGACATTCAAATTAAACAGGTGCACTAATATTTAAAAAAACAAACAAAGTAGGTTCATATTTTATTAAATAGAAATCTGTTCAGTCAAAAATATTGGTTTTTTTATTGCTTCTTGATTCTTGCAGATGGTTACCTGCCCTTAGTCAAGTTGTTCAGCTCAAGTTACCAATTCCTTTTTTTTTTTCAAGAAGTTCTGAATATAAATTTTTATATTCCCCCTTTTCTCTTTATTTAACTAGCTGCTGTACTCCTCGCGTAAGTTAATAATAATGAAGGCCTCAGTTAGTACATATGAAAAACCTGCCGATGTTTGTCGGTGTCTGGCAGCCTTATAAATAACTGCTAACATTTCACTTACAGCCTCATCCAAACCCAGACCTCCATCGAAGACGCCCCAGGGCGGTCGTATTTCTCACAGTTAGTTCCAGAGAACTGATAATGTCACGGTTATTTATTAGTATCAAGGAAAACTAAAACACGCGATTAATTCGTTTCTTACCGCCTCCACAATGGCGTTATTTAGGAAACTCTTTTGAAAACACAATTGTTAGGCTCCATCAATCTTTTTTTTAAAATTTAAATAATTATCTTTGTTTACTTTTGTTTATTTCAGCCAGCAGGTTAACGAACAAACATTTTGGGGGGAGAGGTTGTGGGACGGCCTTGACGCAGATCCAGGAAAGGGTCAATCGTGAACAGTTCTCAAGTGCTCCGCTTCTTTGTATACGGTGATGGCACGAGAGTGGCGCCTCCAACCGATCCCTTCTCTCAGCTCTCCGAAGGAATCTCAGTTATAAATGACTTCGTTCCTTCGCCGGTAGAACAGTACAAAGATAGGTAATGGAACAAGTCTTTTTAATAATTTCTTGAATTTTAAAATCAACGAAATAACAATCTTATTGTTGTTCTTATTACTTTTTTATTGTTGATACTGTAATGTCGTAGATGTTATTGCTGTTCTTATTAATGTTGTTTTTTATTGTTGATATTGTAAAGTTGGTGATGTTATTGTTGTTCTTATCGATATATTGTTTATTTTTATTGTTGATATTGTAAAGTTGGTGATGTTATTGTTGTTCTTATCAATATATTGTTTATTTTTATTGTTGATATTGTAAAGTTGGTGATGTTATTGTTGTTCTTATCAATATATTGTTTATTTTTATTGTTGATACTGTAATATTAGTTGATGTTATTGTTGTTCTTATCAATATATTGTTTATTGTTATTGTTGATACTGTAATGTTAGTTGATGTTATTGTTGTTCTTATTAATGTTGTTTTTTATTGTTGATATTGTAACGTTGGTGATGTTATTGTTGTTCTTATCAATATATTGTTTATTTTTATTGTTGATATTGTAACGTTGGTGATGTTACTGTTGTTTTTGTTAATATTGTTGCTGATGTTACCATTAGTTTTGATACTGTTAATGTTGATGATGTTATTTTTGTTCCTGTTATATGTGTGTTGTTGATGTCATATTTCATATTATTGATGTTATTCTTAATGTTGTTATTGCTGTTGATGACGATTTTGTTCACTGCCGATGACCATGTTGATGAAAATCTTATGTTAACGTTCTTGGTGTTGTAATTGATTATTTTTATGGTGTTGTTGATGTTGTCGTTGCTTGGGAAAAACACTATTTCTTTTTCTACCCCTTCATCGTGCCTCCTTTTAAGGGTAACTGTGGATCCGACCAACTTATTACACTTCCTTCCGCGTACTCGAGAAACTCGCAAAAGTTCTCACTCGGACACGGAACGCAGAATTTTGTATACCTACCACGATCAGTCTTCCCGCAAAAAAAGACAAATTAAGCTGACCTAGGCCAGTCACAAACCTAATCACGTAAGTAACAATCGACTTCAAAGAGGCATCGATTAGTACTGATGCTGATGAATAAGCTCTGCCAAAATCAATTATAAATAGTTTATTTTTTTAAATGTATTCTCATATTATCTGTTTCCAAGTATTCTTTTGCTGCCTAGAGCATGATAAACAAGGTCCATTGTTTTCGGCGACCGGTGACTTCGTGGTAGACCTAGGCGAAGTTCCTTCGATGTAGCTAGGAGGCCGTTCAGAGATCAAGTAATTTTACTTCAGAGGTTTGTAACCGAAAACACCTTTCTAGTCTTCCTTCTTTCTTATCAACTTCTGTAATATCCAACATTTGATAACGTATACTGCTAAAAAAAAAAAAAGGTACGGTTTTGATAAAGACTCGATTATGCAAATTCATTTTTTTTTAAAAAAAAGAAGGATAAGAAGAAGAAGAAGACAGTCGACTAACCCCAATAACTACTGCATCTTGATAAACATGATCGCACCTTTGTATTTACCCGGATTAACCAGTCTCAGTCAGCAGTAGCGAAGAACAGCACGCGGAAATGTCGCATGAAGTTCGACACAGTTATCTTTCTTGGGCGTGTCTTGCATGCTACTCACTTGGAAAATGGCTTCTGTAGTGATGGCGAAGTCGCCCTTTAAGGCGTTTTTGAACGGATTATTACTCTGAATTTAATATTTTTGCAACGTTTTCCCTTGGGTCAGGACTGGTTTTTCATAGCAAATAAAAGCGAGATCCAACCCACCCACCCCGTGGACGTCTCAACGAAGCCACCCCCTCTTCTGCTTCCAAAGGCAAACTTCAAAGCGTTCGGAAATTTAAAAATTCTTTCTTTTTCTTTGTTTTCACTGCCGAGAAACGATAAGGATTTGTCTTAGATGTTAAGCCAGAGATCCCCACCTCCTCCTCCTCCTGTTTCTGCCGTTGTTGTTTTTTTCCTTAAGTATACGCTCGCACAGTTTGTATTAATGATATTAACCAGCCGTCGCTCCTCCCCCCCCCCGTCTCTCTCTCTCTCCACCAATATCACTGGTGCCGATAAACTCTCGGCTTCGCGCGAGCTGACGAACATCAAACGAGAGAGCGCAAAACCTTTTCAAAATAATAAATAACAAAAAAAAAAAAGGTCCTAATCTAAATGAAAAATTCGCTGATCAGATTCACAGAGGAACCAAATCAGTCGTTGTCGTCTGAGAACCGCTTAAATGGAAACGATAAAATTCATGAGACACTGGCTGACAAGAGACGAGGTGATAAGTTGTTTGTGTTAGTGTGGGATGTGGCATTCACAGGAAGTCTAAGAAGTTGGGTGTCTCTGTATCTGAGACACGGACAGTGAAAGAGCAGGGGGGGGGGAGAGAATGAAATCGTGTAATTGTTTGGCGTCTTATTGCAGTCGGCGTAAAAGGGGCTGGTTCTTCTTTAAACTACAGTCGCAGGAGTTATTGCATTTATCGTAGTGACGAATAAGACTTCAGTGTTATAGAACTAGCGGAATACATTCGACAGAACTCGTTCTTGTGCTGGATCGATCGGAACGCTGGAAGCAAGACTTGATGAATGAATAGTTCCGTCTAGTGGAAGCCGGAATTGACGAATAACTTTCCGTCTAGTGGAAGCCGGAATTGACGAATAACTTTCCGTATAGTGGAAGCCGGGATTGACGAATAACTTTCCGTCTAGTGGAAGCCGGGATTGACGAATAACTTTCCGTCTAGTGGAAGCCGGGATTGACGAATAACTTTCCGTCTAGTGGAAGCCGGGATTGACGAATAACGTTCCGTCTAGTGGAAGCCGGGATTGAAGAATAGAAACTTTCCGTCTAGTGGAAGCCGGGCGGACGGTTGGGATAGGGATCGGGATTGACGAATAACTTTCCATCTAGTGGAAGCCGGGATTGACGAATAACTTTCCGTCTAGTGGAAGCCGGGATTGACGAATAACTTTCCGTCTAGTGGAAGCCGGGATTGACGATAACGTTCCGTCTAGTGGAAGCCGGGATTGACGAAAACTTTCTGCCTAGTGGAAATCGGGATTGACGATAACGTTCCGTCTAGTGGAAGCCGGGATTGACGAAAACTTTCTGCCTAGTGGAAACCGGGATTGACGAATAACTTTCCGCCTAGTGGAAGCCGGGATTGACGAATAACTTTCCGTCTAGTGGAAGTCGGGATTGACGATAACGTTCCGTCTAGTGGAAGCCTGGATTGGCGAATAACGTTCCGTCTATTGAAATTAGAGGTTGATCAATAACGTTAGGGTTTTGGAAGCCAGAGTAAGGTTATTAAATACATTTTTTCACAGGCGTGTATTGAAGTGAGTGATCAAAATGGTCTCCCCAGAGCCGTACACCACGTATTCGTTGGCGAGCTGCATTCTTGTTTGTTCGAATGGTTAGCGAGAAGGGAAAAGAACTTTTAATCAACAAATTGCGACTGCCTTTTCTCCGACTTAAACAACAAAACGAAGCGATAATGTTCAGAAGTTAAAAAAACAACGAAGTCCATTATACTTGCTTGGAGCAAGCTTATCCACCAGAGTGATAGTGAAGAGATGCTATAACCAATCCTCTCAAATTTGAGCTCTTTTCTGAGCCCTTACCTAGCAGATAATTCACATCTCATGGATTTGGTTGACTTCTCATTACGATGTTAAAAAGCGGTTGCAGTTTTGGAAACTCTATTACCAAATTCATTAGGAGGAAACGCCACAAGATACATTAAAATACTCATATTTCTGCCATCCCGTCCTCGTAGGCTTTTTGACAATGTCACTCTGTGCAGAATCAGGTATTTAGGTTTCTATTTGAATTTTCTCCGAATTAACTGGTATTCACAAATCATTAATATTTATTTTACTAAACAACATCTGGCCTTCTGTCTGTCCATTTCTGGTCGGGTTCTTTGGTTTCTGTTTGTGTTTTCATTTCGTTTAGTATTTCATATGCTAGTTTTTTGTTTGCGCAAACAATACGCAGGTCGTTCGAAAATTATCACCTGTTCTGTGATTATCTCATTAAAGGAAGTTTAACCCTAATTCACGGACTTTACCTTTAAATATAATTTCATGTGCTCCATTCGTATGCGTTAACACGCATGCGCCACAGCTGGATTTTCATACTACGCCTCAGCTGCGCACGCATATCCTGACAGATCTGCAGGTGGACTGAAGATGGAAAACCATCTCCAAGCTTCAGAGGCACCGCTAACCTTCTTTATGAATATTCCAAGGGCGTCCTTACTGAAAGAAATAGAAAAATATATGGTTTTGATGTAATAATACAGTATGTAAAACAAAATTGACGTTCGGTACTTCTGACACAATTTTCAGTGATGCTTTACTCTCAATTAGCTGCTTCTCTCCGTAACTTTAATTTTCGTTCTATTTAAAGGATTTCTCCCTAATTATTTCATCTTTCACTTATGGTAATTGTTGTTTTTTTTGGTAACGTATTGCTAAAAGTTGTTTTGTCAAATCATCGAATATAATTCATTTAGTTTAGCATTCTCCGTCAAAAAACTGGGCAGAATCGTTTGGGCAGTAATCACTGACTCGTGCTGGTTGGTTAAGCATGCTGGGAAAATAAGAAGTCGATTCGAATATGGAGGTAGTCTCTTCTCGCTCTCTTCCCCCCCAGCTTCTCTCTCTCTCTCTCTCTCTCCATCTCTTCTCTCTCCATCTCTAGACTCGACCACGAGCTCCACGCTCGATCTCTGCTCTCCATCTCTCTCTCTCTCTCCATCTTTCATCTCTCTAGCCATATCTCGCTCTCTCTCTCTCCATCTCTCTCTCTCTCTCTCTCCATCTCTCTCTCTCTCTAGTTCTCTCTTCTCCATCTCTCTCTCTCTCTCTCTCTCCATCTCTCCATCTCTCTCTCTCTCTCTCTCTCTCTCTCTCTCTCTCCTTATAGCCAACAGAGATTTGCTTCTTGTTTTCCCTGCTCGGTCATAAAGACTAAATTTGCCCAGGAGCCACATCTAGTTCGCGTTTTCGCGTCTTGAAAATACGATTAGGGGCCGATCAAGCAGACTCATTCTTTTACCGAAAGACTGGAAATCCTCAGAGGGCAGTTTCCTTTCCTTTTTCCTTTAAATATCGCGTTTCTAGAGAGAACTGTGCTTCGGGTATCCTTGTAATTGGGCATCGGGTGTTTTACGACTTTATTTCGTTCCTAATACAACATTATCACTGGTCTTTCAGCACGGCACTAACTTAATTCCACGACGACTCCATAAAGGCTCCAAATCGTCCTGATCGTAAACCCAGCGGAGAGATGGAGTGGAGTGGTGGGGATGCGAGTAATTTCAAAATATTCATCGGAAAATGATGCCAAGGAGATTTCCCTGTGGAGCGATAAACGGAAGCAGTGATAGAGCCGGGGAGGGGTCGGTGTGTTTCTGTACGTGTAAGAACGAGTCCTGGAAGCGCGGACAGGCCGTCCCGGTGGGGCAGGTGGTAGCGGGTTAGCTCCGTAAGGGGACCGTTGCTCCTGTACCGGGGTTCGATCCCAGGCTGGGGTCGGAGGGAGTTGTCGCTGATGATCGCCATAGCGTAACAGCTGTACGACTTCTCCTTGGTGTCCGACGTGAGAGAGACCTCCCGGGTACTTGGGGCCCACGGTGTCGGGGGACCGGACCGTTTGTCGGCTCGACGAACATCTCTCAGTAACAAGGAGGACTCGACGGAGAACAGGCCACTTGTCTTTACGGGATGCTATTGCCACTGAAAGAGCCTCGTCCGGAAGTCCAACTCGCTCAACAACAACAACAACATCATCAGCGACAAGTTTCCTCCGACCCCAACCTGGGATCGAACCCGGTACAGGAGCAACGGTCCCCGTACTCGACTTACGTAAATTCGACTTTATGCGAGAAAGAAATTCTAGATACGGAAAAAAAATGTTACGTAGGGCTACGTATGGGACCTGGGTGTGAGCGGGTACTGCTCTGAGCCGTGGAGTAATGCGCAGCTGTCTGCGCGATAGTCGGGGTCTTCTTCCTGCAACTTGTCGGGGTCTTCTTCCTGTAACTTGTGTGTCATCTCACGCGCCGAAGAAACTCATTCGTTAGTTAGGATGAGTGAGGCCGATTAACTCTTTGTGACGGTTTTTTTTTTAACCCTGATTCTCTATTTAAATATCGAGATCGCACAACAGCAGTTTTTCTCTACAGAGAATATCCGCTGGAGACGTTCAAATCAAAATGGCATCTCGCCGGGTTCGTTTGAACTTCTCTACTGTCAGGTCAATACAAACGTTTTGTCGGCTTTCTATTACCTCAGCAACGAGACTTCCTATCGCTGCTGAACGTGAAGTTTATTAATCAAAGTGAGTTCCATTACAATCGATACACTTCTGCCAACGAGGTGCAAGCGAAATTTATACCATTTTGAAAAAAATCCGGATTTTGGAAGGCTTTTTCAGTTGCCGCTCAGTTGGAGGAGGATTTCATACGGGGGAAGCTGCTGAGGTGTTTGATAAGGTGCTAGTCTGTGGGAGAAAGGTCTGGTGAATAGGCTGGGTGAGGGAGAAGTTTGTACCCCAACCTGTTCAGTTTCTGGAGAGTCACTTTTGCAACACGACGAGCAGTGTCATGGAGCAGGATTGGGCCTCTTCGGCTCCCTAATGCCGGCTGTCGATGGGAGAGTTTCTGATGAACACCATTTTAATTCACGACAGTGCCTTTCAGCTGTGATGGGTTATGTTTCTTACGACAAGCGAAGAGCAGATCTCCAATCGACGATTTTGCTGCTGTTCATTCAACCAGTGAGGCACCCACTTGTCAAGATTTCTCACCTGGCCGATTGCGTCAAGATTCCGGGAAACAGAGTAGCAGCGCTTTCGTCAAGGTCTCCAGCAATTTCTCGTACTGTTTTTCTCGGATATCGGCTCCAACTGAGGCTTTCAGACGGTCGTCAGTTCACTCAGAACCCTGAAACAAATATCCATTTCATGATTTTAAAAAGGTAGGCTTCGCATAAGGTATGCCAAGGCACAGGCTACAAAACGATGTATAACTTATCTACATTCACCTTCACAAGCAGGCAAAAACTGAACCCCAAATTAACACAATATATAAACTGACGAAATCTTTGTAACGCCCTGATAAATTACCTTCTGTTGTATTTTTTTTACAAAAGATGTTTGTGTGATGTAGTAAATCAGAAGAAGGAGCAAAAAAATTCAGCCACAGGGCGATTAGTCTGTGAACAAAGGTGGTTGCTGAAGTATTTGTCTGGCTTTAAAGTACACCCCATCTTAGTCGTAGTAAGTATCTCCGCTCGGGTGTGCTAGTTCTCCATCGTTTACCGCAGCATGACAAATACCTGAAATTGCAGGACACTGATGTCTAAGTGAGCATTTGCTACGACGGCCCGTAACGGTCTGGCTTGGAGGAAACTGAACTTCTACGGCATCTGGCAACGGGCGACTTCTCATTCTTCGGCAATGACAGAAGGTAGCTGACTCATCGATGTCGGCTTCTTTCCGCTCCATGTCTTCCCATTGGATTTTTAATTTGTACACCCCGCTGGTTAATACCCCGCCCCTTTTTCCCTTGCGAAGAAAGCTCCTCTGCAACATGGCTTCAGATGTACCTGGAACATTCTCCTGCTATGAAATATAGTTTTGTCTCAACAGTTTTCATGCTGGTTGATTTTCCGGTATATGTCCATCTCGTCTGTACCCGGGATTTCTTATATCCATACCAAACGATCAGCTGCTTGTCATGTTTTATTTCACTCTTAAATCAAGAACGAATACAACTCGGCTTTAATCAAACTCTTCTCCATGCTGCCTCCAGAGCGGAGGTTCTATTCGCTTTCATTACTCGATAAAATATTATCCAAAAACTCTAGAGGCCTTTTGTTGTTGTTGTTGTTTTTGCCTACTGTCTTTTCTAAAAGTAGTCGCTCTTTCTTCTTCTTACTGACAAACGGCATCTTTCTGGCTCATCTTCCGTTCAGCCCGCTACCGTCCAGTCGATCTCTTACTGTTTTGAAGACCACAGGCGACTTCTCCACTTCCCTACAGTTCCTCTTTCTTTCTCTTTTGTTTTTCTTCTGCATCATCACCCTCATCTTTCCGCCTGTTCTTTGGCTTGTCGTCCTTGGATGGCCCTAATAAACCACCCTAAAATCTTTTCTTCATATTTCTTGCACGGACAAATTACTCGCATACGTTTGTTTAGCCAAAGCGCACCTGGATGATCTTTCGATTATATTCAGACTTAGAAAGATTTAAAAATCTGCTTAACCGTTCATCCGGCTTCGATTTCCATGCTGCGATAAACAATGGATGATTATCGTACGAAAGTGAGGATCTTCATAACCCTTCTCTTATTATATCTGCTCTATGCGGATGCGTCTGGTGAAGTAAACATCACCGCAGGAAGGTGGTGCTTCTCAGCCACGCGGCCTGTCTCACTGGGTTCATCGTGAAGATTCGTCAAAGCGCAGTAGACAACATGCATTGTTAAATATATCGTGCACATCTGGCAATCTGTCTGGCTCTTTTCATCGATTAAACTGCTTTTTTTAAAAAAAGAAAGACGTTATGGATGAGAGACAAAAACCGGGGGTGTGGCAGGTTTCGGGTCGCTATGTGCAGTGGAAAACTGGGATTTAACCTCTGAACGTTTGTTGAGAAAAAATGTCAATTAAAAGAGTTTTATTTTAATTATAGATTAGCATTCAAAAAGTTTTTATTATATATAACAATTCATAAAAAAGGTTAACTTATATTTTAACGGGTATTTTTTTAATTTTCTTTTCTTAGAGATGAAAAAAAAAATTGAGCTACACTGGCTTCCAAAAGTTAAAAAACCAAAAATATTTTTTTTAAAAATTCCAAACGTTCTATTCACCGATGATCAGCTGAGGCTCCTCTTTACGTAAGAGAGGTTTTGTCAAAGAAATATGTAAATTACAAACAAATTTCATGGGTATAAATGTGAACGAGTCAGGGTTAGATCGTAAAACAAGAAGAAACTCTAACATAAATAAAGTAATTAAAAAATAAGATGTAAGTGGTCAGGGGAGGATGTGTATTTTTCTGACTGACGGAAATCGTTTCTTGTTTCTTGTAACCTTATCAAGGAGAGCAGGGGCCCATAAAGTCCATTGACTTATCAGAGAAGTTTACGGTTCTTGGAGGTAGGCGACACGTCTTCCTAGCGCATCCCAAACATTCTCAATAGGATTTAGCTTAAAAGAACGCGCTGGCCACATCATACGGATGTATCTTGAAGATATTGGTCTATTACGCGTGCCCAGTGTGTACGAGTGTCGTCGTCTATTACAAGAAGTTATCTCCAGTTACATCCGCGTATGGTCCGATATAGAAATCTAAAATCTCGTTCCAATCAGGGAACCTTCCTCAGACACATGCAAGTTCGCACGTCCACCCATTGACATTTCTGCCTTTTCGTGATGTTTGTGGGCTGGTTGCATGTTCCACTTTCCTTGCAGACGAATACGCTCCGTGACTGCTACGATGAAGGCTAAATCTTGACTCATAAAACACGGCTCCGGTGTCTAAATGATACGATCATGGCGCCGCCACTCAGTCCAACCACTCCTGTTTATGGTGTCGAGTCAAGGTGATACGTACCATTAGTTGTCCTGCACACTTTCATGAAGTTCGGTAAGTGTTGAAGTTCTGCTTCGCCGAACCTAACTGACTCGCAAACGATCACCTTCTGGGGTTGTGACTGGTTGTCGCACCCTGAGATGGATTTCGGACGATATCTCCATGCACTTGAAATCGTTCCATAGCCGAGAGATCTTCACACAGCTGCTCCGTCACCTTGGTCTATGACGGTCCAGCCTCTCATCTACTGCATACCCTTTTTTAGGGTGTTGCTGTGTAGTTTTACTTTTCTATAATAGATCTGATGTGTCCGGCTCCCAAGCACTTTCCCTTTCAGGCAGAAGAAATGAGACTTATCCAAATACCTGCCTCAAAGACAAAGTGTTTCCTTTGTGGGTTCCCTCTGAGCTGAAAGAGAAATATCTTCGAACTTCTCCAGCGTCGGAGAAGCTCTAACAGTGCTTTCCGGTTTTCCGTGCCTTCTGTTCAGACACAGAGAGTTTTAAAAAAGGTTAATGTCTGCGACCTGAGAAGAGACATTTAGGTTTTACCTAAGCGTGCAGAACTAGTTTATTATGGGCTTTCAAATATCATAACGAAACCAAAAGCGATCGGAACACATCCCTGGTTCGTGTCTCTATCCCAGAGCTAATTCTCACATTTGCACTAGAACTATTAACCCCTTCGTTCGTCGGTTACTTCTTGGAAACCAGTGAGTTAGAAGAAGAATTCGGAATTCGAGAGTCACTAAACAATCACCAGAAGCCCGTTTGCTTGCTTATTTATTTCCGAATACGTAAAGAGCGATTGGAAACCGCTCGCTCATTATCTCCAGACTCGCTTTCGTAGGTGTTAGAAGGGACGTAACCGTCGATTTATACACGGATGCACACTGATGGGTCTTCGCAGCCACCATTACTGGTGGCGCTGTCCGATTGCAAATCAGTCTTTATTGAACCGGGGTATCCTCCTCCGGCTGAAAACTCCACAGACGTTGCGTTATTTACGGCAACAATCTGCATCTTTTGCGACATTTCAGACTGTAAGGCACCTGCGAGGAAGGCAAGGAATCGTTT